>JAQBSW010001394.1:0-136168 GCA_029291075.1 Eudiplozoon nipponicum | reverse complement strand
TCTTTCGCATTGTCTTCTCAAATATCTACTAATGAACATATATTTATATATAAATTGGAAAGCAAAATATAGAAATATGTGAACATAGAGAGAGTAATACGTAACTGAACGAAGTAATACTTTTTTTTTTTTTTTTTTTTTTTTTTTTTTTTTGATATGCATGCTTCATGCTGTTCTGTCTTTCGGTATGAAATTCTTACTTTCTAAATGTAAGCAACTATTACAGGATCTCCCACCACTCACTCAAACGTTGCGACTGCAGAATGAAGATGTACACATGGTTTACATATCTTTGGAGCTCTGTCAATAACGAAGCAATATGTCCGACCAGGTGAGAATACGGTTCGCGAAAGCTAGAGTAGCTTCCTCGAACCTTCGTCATTTATGGAGAAACACGAATATTTCACTTTGCATTAAAGGTCGTGTTGACACTGCATCTGTACGCGCAGTCGTACTATACGCTAGTGAAAATTGGCCTCTTAGAGTTGATGATTTGAGACGCTTACAGGCATTCGATCATCGTTGTTTGAGAAGTATAGCACATGTTGATTACCAATGACGAACAACTAACTTTGACATCCAAATACGTATTTTTGGATCTGCCAATTAGAGCTCGTCATTAGATAAACAAATAAGGCTCCATCAACTTCGTTGACTTGGTTACGTTTTGCGTGTGCCCTCATTTCGATTGCCCAGTGGAGCTATGTTCTCTCATCCAGCCTCAAATTGGCGTAACAAACAAGTTTGGCAGATTTTGACATGGAAGAAACAATTCAAGTCACTTACATCCAAAATGGGTAATATAGGACCCACTCGTCTGCCAGCATGGGGTCCTCGTGCACATCATAGTTCTTGGTTCATCATCATCATCATCGTGTCGCCACAAAAAGTCAAGTGACTAATTTTTCACTGCCATATAACCATAAGGAATGAAAATAGTATATAAAAGAATTTAGACAAATTATTAGTGAGATTTACGAGAGAGGGGGGGGGGTAGAGAGAGAGAGAAGGAATACCTTGCTACTTTGAGTAAATTTATCAGGATAACTCACAGAAATGAGGCAAACTAAACCTCTCCACAACACCATTATGGCCAAGTTAGCATTCGGGCAAGGCGACATCAGCAATACAGCTTCCTTGCGGATTTCACTGTATCACGTCATAAACAAACCAAACCTCGCAGCTAACTTTGCCCTACTAAGAAAAGAAAGTTACGAAGATGATTCTACTAGGCATCTGCAGCAAGATCGCCACTGAGCTCGATTCGATGCCATATCGCTAAAGGTTCCTAACCAAGAACTGTAATGCGCACGAGGACCCCATCCCAGCAGACGAGTGAGTCCTATACTACCCAATTTGGATGTAAGTGGCTTTAATTGTTTCTGTCATGTCAAAATCTGCCCACCTTGTTTCTTACGCCAATTTGGTGCTGGATGAGAGAATATAGCTCTATTGGGCAATCGAAATAGGGGCATACGCAAAACGTGACCGAGCCAACGAAGTTGATGGAGCCTTATTTGTTTTTCTAATGACGAGCACTTATTGTCAGATCCAAAAATACGTCTACGGATGTCAACGTTAGTTATTCGTTGTTGGTAACCAACATGTGCTATACTTCTCAAACAACGATGATCGAATGCCTGTAATCGTCTCAAATCATCAACTCTAAGAGGCCAAGTTTCACTAGCGTATAGTAAGACTGCGCGTACAGATGCATTGTAAAAACGACCTTTGAGGCAATGTGAAATATTGGCGTTTCTCCATAAATGACGAAGGTTCGAGAAAGCTACTCTGGCTTTCGCGATCCGTATTCTCACCTCGTCGGACATATTGCCTACGTTATTGATAGAGCTCCCAAGATATGTAAACCTGTCGACTATGTCAAGATCTTCATTCTGCAGTCGCAACGTTGGAGTGAGTGGTGGGTGATCCTGTAACAGTATCTTACATTTAGAGGGTGCGAATTTCATACCGAAAGACGGAACAACGTCTGCTAATCTATTTAAGGTGGTCTGGGCAGCATGCTGATTGTCGAATAATAGTACGATATCGTCCGCATAGTCAAGATCGACTAGTTTATCTCCCGGGAGAACTTCAACTCCAGCGTCCTGAATGTGTGGGAGAGTGTTGTTCATAATAGCATCGATTACAAAATTAAACAAAAGTGGGGAAAGTGGACAACCTTGACGAACACCACTGCTGGTTGTAAAGTTATGCGTTAATTCGTTGTAGACTTTAACGCGACCAGAAGTATTTGTGTAGAGAGCTCGTATAATATTAACAAATTTTGTGGGCACACCGCTTTTCGACAAGATATGGAATAAAACATTGCGATCCACCGAATCAAATGCGCCCTTGAAGTCTAGAAAGACGGCTATTGTGGGACGGTGATATAAATGTCTCTGTTCGAGAACTTGCCTTAACGTAAAAATATTATCTATACAACCTCGTCCTGCGCGGAATCCGGCCTGTTCTTCTCTTGTATGTGATTCACGTGAAGCGCTAAGACGACGTAGGATAATCGAAGCAAATAACCTTGATACGACCGGAGTCAAACTTATACCACGATGGTTATCGCACGAATTACGATTGCCTTTTTGAAGATGGGAATGATGGTCAACTCATTCCAATCAAGTGGTACGGTTTCCTCATTCCATATAGTATGAAAAAGTTTGGTCAACGCTCCTGAAATTATATCGCCACCATCTTAAACAATCCTGGAAGCAAACCATCGGGGCCTGCGGCTTTGCGGCGTTTAAGAGATAGGATTGCATCACGTACTTCTAACCCGGATGGTTCTTCGGGACTAACTATCCGCACTGTTGATGCAGACATGCTTTCGGGAATTGGAACTGACGCGAGTGGCCAAGAAAATAAATCTCTAAAGTGTTTAGCCCACCTGTCAAGATGAATTATTTTATCGGTTATTAAATCGTTACTATCATTTATAGTTTCACTAACTTTTAATTTTATCGGACCTGTTGCGCGGATAATTTGGAACAAACAGCGACTATTACCTGACGCGAAAGCTACTTTCAATACTTCAGCCTTTCTGGTCCAAAAGTTTTCGAGATCGCCTTTTAGACTGCGCTTAAGTTGGCGTCTTATATTGCGACGGGTATTAGTATGAGTCGAGCCAGGTGGAATTTGGCGCCTTATTTCGAGTATCTCCATAGATTTTACAGAGAGCCAGTGATTATTTCTACGGGGGCCTGCTATGCCACATACAGTAGTACCTGCATTGTGCATAGTGGAACTTATCTTGGACCAAAGTATATTCGGATTTTCGCTATTCAGACCAGTTAGATTAGCCTTTAGAATATTTTCATAGTTTTGTCGGAAGGACGGTTGTTCGAGTTTGCCTACATCAATTTGGGGTTTATTCTTAATTATTTTCCCGGAAAATTTTAGAGCAAATCTACAACGGATAAGTGCATGGTCCGAGTCGACATAAGTGTTCCAAAAAGAACGACAATCCTGGATGCAACCACGCTATCTATATCTAATTGCTACATGATCTATTTGAGTCCACCGTTGTCCGGGGGCTGGAGGGCGCCATGCATTACAATGTCTAACACTACGTCTGAAGTTTGTACTACGTAAATATAGTCTATGTTCAGCGCAGCTATCCAAAAGCCGTTCACCATTATCGTTGCGCGTCGAGCTTAGTGTATCTTCCACCTAAATGAAATTCTGTGTTACTTAAGCGACCAACTTGAGCATTCATGTCACCCATAACCAGGAATATATCCGAAATTCGTGCTTTACTTAGTAAGGAGCTTAATTCGGAGTAAAAAGCGTCCTTGCTTTCTTCTGTGCTGCAATCGGTAGGAGCATATGCAGATACAACGAAGAGGCAACGATGATAACGGTTTTTTGCTTTGATTTTAGTAGATGTATTTAAACGTGCCGCACACAATCGACTATTTAAAGGGATCCATTCAATTAAGCAAGCTTCAGCTCGCGCGCTAAGGGCAATACCAACGCCCCATTTACCGGCTTGAGAGGACTCTGTGGAACCAGATGTTCGAAGCCAATAACGCGTAGATAGGGATGGTGCAACTAGTTCTGTAATACACGTAGGATCCTGTATTCTGGTTTCAGATACGCAACATATGTCGATTTCTAATTTATCCAACGTACGAGCAAGAGATTCTTGTTGTCCAAGTTGTTTTAATGTCCGCACATTAAATGCGCCTACGTTAAAACCTAACCTAGGTTTAATGAATGATCGTCTACTAGAAGCATTTTCGATATTTGGCGACCTGGTATTGGGCTCAGTTCTATGATAAAATCCAACCATCGCTTGAAGAAACCAAATGCTCAGTTCAAATGTCGGTCGCGACGACTGGGTACTGCTTGTTAGTGCCAAGTAGGGACGAAACCGTTCTTGTAGTTGAATTTAATTGTCTGCTATGTATTATTTAATTGATGTAGACAGCATGGCTATATGTCCAAGTTGTTTTAATGTTCGCACATTAAATGCGCCTAAGTTAAAACCTAACTTGGGTTTAATGAATGATCGTCTACTAGAACCATTTTCGATATTTGGCAACCTGGTATTGGACTGTGTCATGATCTAAACCAACCATATTTATAGTATCTAAAAGAGTGTTATTGTTAGATTGAGAAGAGGAAGAGGAAGGAAAGGAGGCAGAATCGGAGATAGAGTTGCCTGCAGTAGCCTTTTTTCGCTTGTACACCCTGCACGGCTCAGCAGATAAGGCGACCCCTTTTTATACTGCGCGACGGCCGATGCAGTATGTAATTATTGTAAGTTGTACTTGTCATGGTTATATGTGGACTGTAAAAGAACACTAGGTCGCCCATTCCTAGTGATGGTTTTTATTCGGAGTTTTCCTTCTCCTAGATGGTCTGCCAACCAAGGCTGATGAGCACTATCTACCCAGATGCCAGTGGCTAGAGTTTCCTTCACCAGCCGAAACTTGCCCTTCACGTCTGGAACGCTTTCCCGCATTCCGTCACTACACATTTAACAAAGTTACAGTACAGTTAGACCAAACTCGAGGCTTCACATGAAACGAGATGATGGCTGTGTCCCTTTATGGTCCGGCAAGTTTCATGCTACCAATCCCGGGTTGACTAGCTTGAGCCCGCCGGTCGTCAGGTCGTAATTTCCATGGCTACGGGCCATAAACAGTGTAACAAATCCACCAATACAAGAATGGCCAGATCTCAGAGATCACTTTGCAATACAGCGATGAAGACCTTCACACACAAACAGACACATACTAAATATGCACATACTAATCAGCCCAAACAATAAATAGAATTAAAACCGAGTCAGATTTGCTGCCACCAACATAATCAAATGTAAACCTAGGTCGTATACAAATGAAAGATTGTAAAGTGAAGTTTAGTAGTCTCAAAATAAACGGTCATTATCCAATTTTTTATTAATTTGTTTTTTCTTCCTAATAAAAATATACTGAGTAATATTCGAAGGTAATGGGCATATCAAATGAAAATTGCGAAAGTTATCAAATGAAATTGATCAACTAGAATAATTTCGTTCTTATTGAGCCATTATCAGTATTTAATAAAATTGCCGAAGTCGTGATTTGATCGCGGAATATTTTTCTGTCTTGAAACTCAGTCTCCACGTCAACGAATTCGCACATTGCATGAAATTTTCAATTACATACTGATGTGTTTTGGCTCAGTCCTACTTTCAGGTGAATCTACTTTAGCATCACTTTCAATCGAAAGTTAAAGCAAGGTTGGATAGCGTTGATGTCTTTCGTATAAACATATTATTTGAAAAGATTAAAAATTCAATTAGTCAATTAGACTTATTTTTTTCCTTATTGGACACATCATTAGTTTTTATATGACTGAATTGTTTGTGCAGTACGCCGCTACAGTGGGGTAAGAAATGATTTTCAAGACGCTGAGCCGAACACACACCGGTTAAAATCCAAGTTGCGGTAAACCACGTAACTGCTGATGTGTGGTCAAGAAAGCCAAAGGTGGTCTAGTTGATTGATAGCATTTCCTATCTTACACAAGGTTTAGCTTGTATCTAAACGATGCATGTAATCAAACCCTGCTGCTATACTTTGATTCAATACATTTATGTTTGAATTATGTTGTGAATTTCCTCTTCGTGTTCTCACAGACTGAACCAATAACTTGGACTTTATTTTCACAGTTTAAATACTGTGTCTAAAATTATTTTGCTGTGCTATTAGCTTTTTTACGATCTGTGACAAGATCTGAGCAATACCTGTTTTAATCCAAGCCTAACTGTCATTCCATTTCTTTCTTATTGTACTAAATCATGAATTCATCGTCAATAAACAACATATTTGCTAATTTATAGGAAGATGTGGTGTTTAGCATATTTTCATTCAAAGCGACGTAGATAACTTATATTTAATATACATCCAACTTGACAAAAATATATAGGATAATAATATATATTGCATTTGATACAATGTTTTAACAACTTGCTCATATCGAAACTGTAAACTCTATCATGTGATGTTTTTAAACATTTTTGCTGAAATTGATTTTAGGCATGTACAATGTCGCAAAAGCTTTTTTTAGCTCGGATCCGGATGGAGAAGGAATCGGAAATGGGCTCAGACGATTGCTTCACCTTGTTTCAAGCGACTATTTAGATTTTAAGGATTGTTCAGCGGTAGGTATCTATTTTAAAATATCACTTATGTGCGTTAATTTAGCTCAACTTCATTATTTCTCATTTTCTTTTTAAAAAGCCATCACGGAATTACTGAGATGTAAATTTCGCAAAATAATTTAAAATCTGTATTCTTTACAGCGCTTATAAAATTCATTTGATTATTATGCTTTACAATATTTTTCGGCTCTGCTAGATCTGGTGCTCTAAATCCGTCTTTATTAAAAAGGAAATTTAAGTCGCCTATTGACGTTTTTTAACCTTTTGGAGAACGCGTTCATAATGATTTCCATTAATCAAGCCGATTTGAGAATCATATCGAGGTTTTCATGGGAAAGTCCGTTGTATTCTATTATTGGCAAAGTGTTTTGTGATATCGTTGCCACTTCTCGCTCTGGATATGCAAGATTTTGTGACGAGTTACACTTAATGAAAGTGGTTCAACCTATATACACTCATTTGACGTGTATTCGTATTAGAAGGTGTTTTTTCAAGTATTGAGATTGGCTACGGCGTTCGACAATGTTGTATAATTGCTCGCACCATATTTCAGTAGGTTGTCAATGTTACCTTCACTGATATCCCTGACACTTCCTGGAGTAGATCCCTGCGTTGGTGGCCAGCTTTCTTAACTAAAATACGCTGACAATATGTATTGTTCTTTATGCGGAAAAAACAAACACGTTTCAGCGTTTTATTTATTACTTTCATTCAAGACGTATATCCTGTACGATCTGAATCTTAGTGCCTCGAAGACGGTATCATGGTAAATGTTGATCTGAAGACTATGTACGTACTCAAGAGCACCCTGTTACTTGTTGTCAACTTATTATTCTCAGGGATCTTTCATTACACCTCGTGGAGTGGCTTTTATCGCGTGTTACACGTATTTACATTGCTGCTTCTGCTTCTTTTGGCATGTAAAGCAAACAAATCTGAAATCTCTCGTCTATTCCACCAAACAACATCTTCAAGATATTGATGTAAAGTATGCTGTTGGTCTTCCATTCTGTCGCTGAGATATGGTAGATGATTGACGTTAGCTATCAGCGCCTCGAAAGCTTAGATACTCCATGTATTTCCTGAGTTTGGATTTGGCCACTTTTGGCTGAGCACCATGAGATATTATTCACATTCATAATATACGGATTCTGTTTATGTGCTTTCACAGTAGACTTCAGTTAACGAAAACCGATAGCGTTTGCTAGAGCAGTGTTCGGGAAGGCCACATACAATAGACTACCGTAAGTTGTGTGCTAGATGGCTGGAACTGCAGAATCTGCTAGACCACCAATCTCGTGACCAAACACTTATTCGCGATATTCGTGTCACCATTAATCAAGTCACTCAAATGAGCAGAAGCCTATGAAAGTCTTGCTGCAAAAGAGGTTAAGTAAGAGGTCCCACTAATTATAACCTTTTTAAATATGCTCCTTTTGCACTAGTCTTACTTATGCCTGTGTGCATTTATGTATGTATTTGTGTATTTATGTATGTATGTATGTATTTGTGTATTTATGTATGTATGTATGTATGTATGTATGTATGTATGTATGTATGTATGTATGTATGTATGTATGTATGTATGTATGTATGTATGTATGTATGTATGTATGTATGTATGTATGTATGTATGTATGTATGTATGTATGTATGTATGTATGTATGTATGTATGTATGTATGTATGTATGTATGTATGTATGTATGTATGTATGTATGTATGTATGTATGCATGTATGTTTGTATGTATGTATGTATGTATGTATGTATGTATGTATGTATGTATGTATGTATGTATGTATGTATGTATGTATGTATGTATGTATGTATGTATGTATGTATGTATGTATGTATGTATGTATGTATGTATGTATTAATTTTATTATGTGTATGTATGTATGTATGTATGTATGTATTTATGCGTTTAAGCATGCATGTATTTATTTATGTATGTATGTATGTATGTGTTCATGTAGACATGCATTTGTTTAATTGTGTATGAACTAATGATCAGTATACCGGAAATTACCATGACGGAATCATGCGCATTGAAATTTAAAATACATCTGTACTTGTAGCGTTTCGTATTCATGATTACCTTTTATTACTACATGGATATCACTGCTGCACATAGTAATTAGACTTTAAATAGTGGGGGTGTGAACGAGACTATATCTACGAGAGTTATTTGGAGTCCAAACACGAGCTTGTTAGTAGATGCCAAACACATTTTATCCAGCCTACATTGTTATTCTTTGGATCAAGCATGCATGCTTGAGATGAAGTCCGATTCTACTATATCTAACCAGTCACACAACATTGCAAAACTACCGTAAGTTTCACATACAAAATTATTACCTTATGTACTTTCATGTTTATACTGCATATTCTATTGACTGTATTGAACCGAGTTCATTTTCATTCTCAAGAATGCCAATGTAAAATCATATAAACTTAACGGTTGAATATATATATATATATATATATATATATATATATATATATATATATATATATATATAACTACTATTTGTGAGATCCGCATATCGAATTTTTTCATCCTGCGTTCATTGCGATTTGATCCTCGCTAGTCCTTACAGTAAATACGTGATAAATTTGAAGAACAGTGTATTTTTAACGACTCTATCACGTTATATATATTCTTTTTCAAGTAGATTATGTTCTGTTACTCGACGTCTCTGTTTCCCAAGGCTGTAGTTCAAGTAGTCCTATACGCTTTAAATTTTTTTCTTTTGTCCCAGATAGTTTACCTAGTAGGTATATAGCTAAACACAGTTTCGCATAGCACTTAAACATGCCATTGTAATGCCAATACACGAGCAAATTGTTTTCCCATTAATTATGGAGGAAATATATTTATTGCAATGTACCACACATTGGAAAGCATGTCAAACACGTAGCCTAAATTAAAATTTAAAAGCCTTTACTGTCATAACATTGTGTGATTAACTCTTAAAATACAGAACAGATTTTGCACCAACGAAGGCGGTATGTAATTAAACGAACATTGGTTGCGCGGGCGGTGATAAAGATTATTTAAATCAAAGTTGCGATCATGATATAAACACCTGACCCATTATGGACATAAATTTGTTAGTATAAACTAAGTATTGTATAGTGTTGAAAAGGCAATTCATCCAATAGAACGGTTTCGTACTCACTCGAAACTCATCACGTACTGTCTAGAATTTTCAGCGGATAGTGCTCGAACCTGGGCACGTCTGCTTCGGAATCTGGAGCTCTAACCACTGAGAAACCCTGCCACACACTACGAACAATTTTCAGGTAAATGCTAACCTATTGTATTTAACCAGTCGTCGACTGGTTAAATAAAATGGGATTGGTGTTTACTTCAAGCTCGCAAACTTCATTTAAAGAATTGTTACCACCACCCGCGCAAACAATTATTGTTAAATGTTAACCTATGTTTCTTGGTTAGCCTTTCCTTTAGGTGGAGCCTATATGGCATGTATTTAGACTTGTTCTATGATGAGAGATTGGAGATGGATAGTTGGAACATTAGTTACGTTAGTTAGTATATAATTGAAAATTGGGTTTAGTGTGCGGCACCGTCGCTCATTGGTTAGAGCACTGGTTTTTGACTTCATCTATATCGGTTGTGTCGTTTATACGGGTTCCTTTAAAATTTATTATAAGTGTGTCGGTTAGCTGAGACTTTTTTATCTTTAACTCCGTATTCAAATTGTTAATTTGTACAGAAAATATTCTTACGAAATTTCCAATCCACCAGAAGTCATTTTGCTCAACGAAAATGCTTTATTTCTAATCAATTATATGTTTTTTTCGTATAAAGTGCGTCCATTTACTAAAAAAATGCAAATATTTGTTATTTGCTATTCACTTCTGCGGCTCGAAATCTGCTTGCATCATTCTGGTGACTGCTTCATATTAATTCGTGCACTTCCGTGAGGACTTCCTATTGTGTTCCATTCAACTTCAGACGGGTCATTTGGGAGCTTCCTCGGCCTCAAATGTGACTATTTCTTCATCTTACCCTACTCAGGAATTGGCTGTCGCATCCTATTTAAACGATGAAGCGCGACAGATCGTGATACATCGGGCATTTTAACGAAAACTGTATTGTGCTCTGCGTTCACTCTTTACAACGGATACGGATAATTTATTACCTGATCTCATTTTGACTAGCACAAGTATTTATCCAATAGTTTTCTTTTTTCAACAAAATATTTCGGCTACCTTTATTGGCAGTCTTCTTCAATTGGTCCATTCTCACGAGTTTACAAAAACCAAACTAATGAAGCAACCGTGGTATTTCCTCTGGCTGCCGATAAATGTAGTCGAAATAGTTTGTTGAAAAAATAAAACTACTGGGTAAATACTTGTGTTAGTCAAAACCCAGATCAGGTAATTTCGCTTAATCCAGTTTCGCAAAAATATTTTAGTTTTAAGATACAGATCATCACTGACAGCCTGTAGTGCCATGGGCTTGACATTTGCGACCATGACTTAGTCGCCGACACTTAAGCGACTGCTTGTATGTCGTCTAATATAGGCTTCTATCTGTGTGGGGCCCAGATATTAAGTTAGCTACTTTAGGCGTTCCTGAATATACGCTATGATGCAGTGCTCAATGAAGACTGGGATTACGGGTTCACCTGGCATTCTAATATGCCCTCCATAGGCCATAGTTGTTGGAGCGAATCCTGTAGCTGTTGAAACTGTAAAGAGTACGGCCCGCTCGACCAAATGTAATTTGTTTCTCCCGGATCTCGGGGTCTCGTGGCACCAACATCGCAATACCTATTTAATCGTCCGATGTGCTCGCTCAGCCTTCGCGTTAGTCTGTGTGTGGTAAGTAGCTGCGCGGGAATGTTTTATGTCAAGGTCCTTGCACGATTGATTAAATTCTCTCGGCTCGAACTTTGCAACCTGGTCAGTAACAATAACTTGCGGTGCACCAAATCGACTGAGCCAGCGCTTTTCTAAGCACTTTATAATCTTTTCTGTTGTGATTTTATTCATTGGTATAAACTCGATCCTTCGGGTAAACTTATCGACCGTGGAAAACACAGGCTACTCTGCCAGGAACCACCGGCAGTGGACCTACCAGGTCAATATGCAGAAATTGGTACCTTGCAGTGGTACAGCACTGACATATATTGCACTGTTGACAATTGCTACGAAATTCTTTAGACATACCAAACCAATACAATCACGACTGAAATGTCTCAATGAGGCGCCTGGGGCCTTGATGTCTCAAATTCAATTCTGTTTTTGTAAACTCCGGCACAAACAGTTGCAGTGTTCTGTTATGTTGTTCGACGACTGGTTAAATACAATGGGATTGGTGTTTACTTCAAGCTCGCAAACTTGATTTGAAGAGTTGCAGTGTTTGTCTGTTTTTTTTGCACCACGATCGTTTTGCATGCTCAATGCTTTATATGGTGCGAATACGACTGTGCCATTTTTGTAACGGAATGACTATTTCCTGGCATGTGGCATCATTTCCCTGTTCTTCAAAGATATCGATTAAAGGCGAAGCTCGCACAGCGGCAATTCTGCTGAGCGCGCCGGATGCCGCATTCTCGCTACCGCCTCTATGATGAATTGCTACGTTGTATTTCTCGTATTTCAATATTTCTTTGTACTCTTTTCTTCGCAATATCCAGTGATCGCCAATGCACTAGTGCTTAATGCTTGGTAAAGATGTCTGTATTTCCACCAATGACAAAATATCTAAACTTTTATAGTGACCATATTACGGCTAGTAATTTCTTTTCTGTGACGGTACAGCTTTGCACTGCCTTAGTGAGTGTGAGACTTATATATTGCACCTGACGTGCGTCCGCTTGTAACACTGCTACTTTGCTAATATCTGTCGTGACTGTAACAATTGACATATTACCTATCGGTAAAGTAAAAATTTTTGCCTCTATTAATTTCTGTTTACATAAAATACATGCTTTTTAAACCTCCTCCGTCGAACGAAACCGTATTTTATCACTAGTTAACATAGACAAGGTTTGTTGTGCAACCGCCATCCCTGCGATATATGGTCTAGAAATTCACCATAATAATACAATGGCGCAATTTTTTTCTAGTAGTGGGCACCGGTTAATCCTTGATAAGCTGCACATTCAAATATAATGGTATACATCCTTCCGCTAAGACTGAGTGACCCAGTAGCCATACTTGCCGACCTATCGGAATTTTTTTAGATTAAAATGTAATGTCCATTCAGCAGCTTTGAATAGAATCTTCTGCTGCCAAATACACAGTGGCCCATATAAAAACATCGTCAACGTAAGCTGTTGTACAGAGTAAGTCGGACTTGAATTCATAACCTACATTTAATTATAACCATAGTTTAAAGCGATTGACCGTTGGCCCTGGACATTCACTGCACTCAGTGAATTGGAATATAGTTTTGTATTGGTTTTGAAACTATTTCCAACTCCCGAGCAGGCAACTGGTCTCCTCCTGCACCTTAAGGCTGCATATCAATTCTATGGAATACGTGCTTTTTGGCCTCGAATGGAATATACGTTCATTTTGACAATCGATTGTCTTAACCCATTTTATAATGAAATGAAGCCCCACTAGGGGCGTTTGAATATTCGCTATAACAAAAGACATATTGTAGATATCTTCATTTATTAATAATTTGGTGTCCCATTCGCCCGCAGCCACCATTGACGCGTCCGATGCCTGATATAAATTTTCTCTCTTAGGTTTTACGTTGTTTAACGGCGATGTCATTGGTAATACCGTCACATCAGCTCCCGTATCCAGCTGCATAATTATTGGCTGTCCGTTGAATAGTTCTAAAAATTTAACTTTAATAAAAGTCCTTACGTGTGGGAACGTTTCCATATAATTCTTTGACGTTGAAAGCCATCTGATTCGGAACAATTTTTGGGGTGCCCTGCTGGTCCTATTCCCTCGATCTACAAATCTGAGCATCCAATAAATTTCTGTTTTTGGCATGACCCCGACTATTAATATTGGTGAGATGGTGGACTCTATTTCCCCATCAAACTGACCGTTCTCTAGGTGAACTATGCTGTTTTTGCTGCCCATTAGGCGATTTATTCTTCGCAGCTGGTGTCTTTATATAGTGACCTTGCTTCCAAGCTACTGGCTGCTGCCGTCCCTAACGAAATCACTGATTATGCCGCGAAGAATTCCGACAAGGTATGTCGCATCTGTCGGATGTTGTAATGAGACTTATATGTGATATCGCAACAGCGAAGTTTTTAGTCATCATGATCGAACTTTGTAGAGCCTGAGTTCATTCTTCCATGCCTGTCTGCGCGCTCGATATTCTGCCATATCTGGTAGGATCCATCAGCATAAATATGATGGCCTCATGCGGTTGCAGCTCGGGCAAAGACTCAATTAGCTTGTACAAACACCGCTTGGTGCATGCCATGGTATCAAGAGGCATCTCACCTGGTTGTGTTTCCAGTCTGTACAACACTCGTTTTTATATTCTCCATGCGCCAGGTCAACAGGCAATTCTAACTTGACTGCAACTGTCAGGTCAACTAAGTCCTGGATAGCCACACGCACAATACATGCTTCGAATGAAAATTCTTTCGCTCAAACAGTCTTCGAAACCCAAGTGTGGCCTTTCCACATCCAAGTGTGCCTATATAGGCTTAAATTCTAATGACGGTCAGAAAAAACTCGTTGAATCGGATGAAAACACCGGAATATGTCTGTCTGTCCTCTCTTGAGCGCGGCCGCCATTGTTGACTTCACCTATATTGGTTGGGTCGTTTATGCGGGTTCCTTCAGAATTTATTATAAGTGTGTCATCCAGCCGAGACTTAATTATCCCAAACTTCACAGTCAAAGTGTTCATTTGTGCATACAATACTCTTACTAAGTTTTCCAATCCGTCTGAAGCCATTTTATTTATCTCAACACCAATCCTTAATTTTTATTCAATGATTTATAGGAATTTTCTCGTATAAAAGGCGTCCATTTAGTAAAACGAAATAAAAAAATTGATTACTTTATATTCACTTTATATATATATATATATATATATATATATATATATATATAATCACTTTATATAACCAATTAACAACCCAAAATGTATAAATATGTATGATTGTATAAGAGACGTTTGGTATTCACGAAATAAATGGCCATTATCCTCTTAGTTATTTGTGTATTTTTTCCTAATTATAAGATATATATATATATATATATATATATATATATATATTGTACCCTTCCTGTGCAAAAACAAAAAGAAATTTTATCAGATACAAGAAACATTTCTTTCGCATAATCTCCTCAAATATCTACTAATGAACATATTTTTATATATAAATTGGAAAGCAAAACAAGATAGAAATATGTGAACATAGAGAGAGTGTGAAAAACGGAAACCAATCAATTTCGTGCGTCACATCCAGTTCAAGCTCAATGCTTGTACGTGCTTCTTCTGCTTGCATAAATCCGGCTGCAATTTGTTTATCCATAAGGCTTCGTATGTGGCTAGCTCCCTTTTGTTTTTGCATTTAGTAATTACTTTGAATGCTACGTCTGGAGAACATACGTGTGATGTTTCGATGATGTGTTGCGCAATAGCAGACGTGTATTCACCATTTGATTTAATATAATTGTATGATCGTTTAATTATAGACATGTTTAATACAATACCGCTTCCCAACGCAGCGCAGAGTTGATAGATTACATTCCGCTTTGGACTTTGCATATTTTGCAGCAGTCAAAGAGAAACAGCCGTTAATGTCGATATCAAATAGTATCTACCAATATACATGCGCAAGTTGTCGATCAACTTATGTAGGCCGATCGACCAGACGGTTAATTACTCGAATGAGAGAACATTGTAACTTAAACGCCTGTTTTAAATCAAATGGTGAATACACGTCTGCTATTGCGCAACACATCATCGAAACATCGCACGTATGTTCTCCAGACGTAGCATTCAAAGTAATTATTAAATGCAAAAACAAAAGGGAGCTAGCCACATACGAAGCCTTATGGATAAACAAATTGCAGCCGGATTTATGCAAGCAGAAGAAGCACGTACAAGCATTGAGCTTGAACTGGATGTGACGCACGCAATTGATTGGTTTCCGTTTTTCACACTCTCTATGTTCACATATTTCTATCTTGTTTTGCTTTCCAATTTATATATAAAGATATGTTCATTAGTAGATATTTGAGGAGATTATGCGAAAGAAATGTTTCTTGTATCTGATAAAATTTCTTTTTGTTTTTGAACACAGGAAAGTACAATGAATATATATATATATATATATATATATATATATATATATATATATATATATATATATATATATAGCGGCTGGTGGTAACAATTCTTTAAATCAAGTATGCGAGCTTCAAGTAAATAACAATCCCATTGCAATCAATTGAAGTTTATTTTTATTGAATATATATATGTGGCTAAAGCCGCAAACAGTTAATGTTCGTGACTGCATAGAAATTGTACAGAGACATTTGCAGTCAGCTATAATGTATGCGAGACTATTCGATGTTAGAGCCACATATCTAATTTTGCTTTTCGAAGTTATGCAATGTTGTTTGATCCTCGCTAGTCCATTTGCCGTCGCACTGTGATGATTATCATGGAAGGTCGAAACGTGTCAATGCGTGTGTCTGGCAGTAGTTTTGCTATGTTGTTCGACGACTGGTTAAATACAGTGGGATTGGTGCTTATTTCCAGTTCGCAAACTCAATTTAAAGAATTGTTACCACCACCCGCGCAATCAATTATTGTTTAATTGTATTGTCTATATATGTGTGGCTAGTGCTACAAACAGTTAATATTCGTGACTGCATAGAAATTTTGCAGCCGACTTTTCCAGTCAAGTACAACGTATGCGAGACTACTAAAGGTGAGAGCTGCATATCTAATTTTACGTTCCATATATATGGAATGCGTATCGGTCAGTTTTCCTTCGTACTCTGATGATGATGATGGAAGGTCGAAACGCGTCAGTGCGTGTGACTGGCGATAGTTTTGCTGTTGTTCGACGGCTGGTTATATACGATGGGTTTGGTGTTTACTTCACGATCACAAATTTGATTTAAAGAATTAATTGATGAACTGCCTTTTTTACGCTATACAATAATTAATTTTTGCTAACAAATGTCATGCATTTAGATAAACATCTCAACATTGATTGAAGTAAGACGTTGGTGTGTGCATCAACTGCTGCATCTGCCTAAACATGAATGCTTACAGATAGACCTTCAGTTATAGATAGTGAGATTTTAGCTTTTACTCTAGATGGAGGAAGTTTGTTGATAGGTAATGTCAAACATAAATCAGCTGCAAAATATGCAAAGTCCAAAGCGAAATGCAATCTATCAACCTTGCGCTGTGTTGGGAAGCGGTATTGTATTAAACATGTCTATAATTAAGCGATCATACAATTATCATATATCAAAGGTGAAAGCTTGATAGAAACACCAATCCTCTTATATATAATATCGCTTCCTGAGATAGCGTTTTCTGTTCTATGATTACAGATTGTGGATGGCTAGTTGGAACTTTAGGTCGAAAGTAATGCCATATAGGAAGACCATCCAAAACCATGAGCTAGTATATAACTGCAAACTGTGTGTATCGTGTGGCAGGGTGGCTTGGTGGTTAGATTCGCAGATTCCAAAGCAAAAATATCCAGGTTCAAGCACTGTCAATGGCAAATTCTAGGCAGTACTTAAAGATTTCCCAGTAAGGACGATACCGGTCTATTGGATGAATTGCCTTTTCTACATTATTCGATGCCTAGTTTATAATGACAAATTTATGTGTATGGTTGGCCAATCCGCATAATGCAAATTCTGTTTCTTATTTTTCTAGCACTAATCGACTTCCCAATTATAGTTTATTTATTTTTAATTTTCTATTGTATTTCTATAATTAAGTTTGTAAAATATTTACAAACGGCTGTCTTAATTTATTTGCTTCGACATTTGTCTGATTTAGCTTTCTTGGTTTTTTGTACTATGCAGGCGGCTAAGGCATTTGGTGTTAGCGGTGTAAGTAGTGGTAGCGCTCTGGACGGTCAATGCGCAGGTGCCGTTGGAACTAGTAGTGCCGATGTTGTAGTTCCATTGTCAAAACCATATTTGCAACAGAATGCCAATACATTTCCTTCTTTAGGCTTTCGGTCTGAGGGAAATTTTGCACAATCGAAAACTGTCACTGATTACGACCGACAATTAATGCCACCACCTCCGCCACCATTACACAAATTGATTATTAACAACAATCAGCAGCCCATAACTCCTGTTCAGTCATATGCTGTTCAACCATTGGGTGGTGATTCAATTGCTTTGCAAGTGATTGATGGTCGTTCAATAACAGTGCAATCGGTAGATGGGATGCCGAAATCTATACAGACATTTGACGGACAGTCAATCGCTACGCAGCCCCCAATATCTTTAAAGTCAATTGATGGTCATCTAATTGCTGTACAACCAATAGCTGTACAATCCTTGAACAATCAGCCATTATCCATTCAACATTTAACTGGACAGCAAATTCCTGGAATGCTGAATAACCAGGTTTTGGTTGTCGGACAGAATCTACCTGTTCATACGACTAATTCCACAATTTCTACAGTTCGAGCAGGTAACTCATGCATTCCATCAAATGCGACAGTCCTAAATGATGGCCATATACTACTCACGCCTGTTGTATCTTCGTCAAACAGGAAACAGGAATATAAGGGTGTGTCAGGCGCCCAATTTGTGGTAGCTGGTAGTCACATATTGAACACTAACGTTGCTAACAGTAATGTGCTGGTTACCAGCTCATCTTTGTCTAGTGGAAATGTTGGTGCTTACTCTAATTTGCCAGAGTCAACAATTTTAACTCAAATAGCAACGAACTCAGCGTTACCTGTGTTTGCTACCAGCATGCCTGGTTTATCGACTTCTCTTATCACAACTAGTCCGGCGTTATCAATAAATGCTAACCTAAACAAATCTTGTACGCCTCCCTTAACTGTCTGTTCAACGAATCCTTCGATCGTCGGTCCTGGAGCACCAAAAAATGCCGAAAGTAGACTGGTACCGATTGACAAGGTTAGTCAAACGTTTCTTTGTGAAACTTTGAGTGTTTTCATTTATAATGAGATTGGTCTTGCTTGGTTTTTTATTTAATAAGTTTATGAAGCATTTGCGATTTTAAGGCATCACTCAAAAAGAATTACAGGTTAATTGAAGCCCGATTAAGCAATGAAAGCAAATTAAAGAGGTACACGAAATTGACATTTTAATGTTGTATGTATTTGCTGTCCTGTCACACTTTTAATTTTTTAATATTTTAAAATTTAATTCCTCGAATTCATCCGGTCTTTTTTACTACTAATTGTCAATGCTTCATTAAATATTGGGCATAATGATTTTTCAAATCCTTAAACATCCATACTATTATTTCTCGATTTTATTTCAATTTGACTATCTTTTTAACCTGGTCAATCTGTTGTTGTTACATATGAAGGTACGTTCGCTGCCTTCCCAATCTATTTGATTGACAGATTACTGTGGGAGTCTAGCGAGGTCAGAATTTTTTATGTGACCATATAATTGGGCTGTTTTGACTTCTGCTCCTCTAACCCTATTTGGGCGCATCGTTTCCTCTGCATACGTCATATTAAGGTCTTTGCAAGGTATTTCGTATATCCACGAAGTGTTCAATGGTTCGATTCTTTATTTTTGGTTTTTTAGTTTACTGCCTAAGGTGGGTGCTTATTTCAATACAGTTGCAATATTATATTTGGCTCCTAATGTTCTTATTTAACTGCTGAATTTTGAATCTAGTATTACCAGGTCGTACATAATCTTGAGGTTTCTTCTGCTTTATATATATCGTCGAATTTTCCTATTACTCTTTCCATTATCTTATCTATTAATTCATGTGGGCATCCATTCTCCTAGAAAATTTCATTGTCTTCTGATTTCGTGTTTTCTATATTTCATATCATCTATTTCAATATTTCTCACTATCTTAGGTGTCTAAATGCCCTTTTTCATACCGTGCGGATTATTTGAGTAAAAATTAAGCGCAATACCCGAATAAGTCTTTTTTGTACAGACATCCTTTTCCAATATCCGTCCATTCCGCCTTAATTTCACATCAAGTAATGTTCTCTCTCTTTGTTTCCTTTTACAGGGTGAACTTTAGATCATCCAAATCATTTGCTAAATCAATGAGGGTTTTCGTTTCTTTATCACCATTTAAAACATGCCATATGGATTCCATCTAAAACTTCCGAGCATTCAGATAGGAACCGTCTGAAGCATTTCTACACAATTTGCACGGTATTTGTGTACATAGATATAATATATTAGCTGGCTAATCTGTCACTTTCAATTAGTTTTTATTTTTGATTATATATAACAAAAAATTATAGGTGTTCAGTTATGTACGTTCTAAAAAATATGGATATTTCCTCATTCTATAACAAAGAAATTTCGAAATTTTATTAGTTTTGGACATTTAAAATCATCCTCATTATTTAAACAATATTTGATTGTGCAGATGGTGGTAACAATTCTTCAAATCAAGTTTGCGAGCTTCAAGCAAACACAAACCCCATTGTATTTAACCGGTCGTTGAACAACATAGCAAAACGAACATTAGTTGCGCGAGCGGTGGTAACAATTATAATAATCAAGGTTGCGATCTAAATTATAATAGCATAGAAAAACGACCGCTAGTCGCATGATTATCATCAAAGCACGACGGCAAACTGACAAGCAAGGATCGATCCGCATTTCATATATATGGAAAGCAAAATTAGATATGTAGCTCTCACCTCTAGTAGTCTCGTATACGTTGTACTTGCCTTGAAATTAGGCTGCAAAATTTCTATGCAGTCTCGAATATTAACTGCTTGCAGCTTTCGCCACACATATATAGACAATACAATTAAACAATAATTGATTGCGCGGGTGGTGGTAACAATTCTTTAAATCAAGTTTGCGAGCTTGAAGTAGACATCAATCCCATTGTATTTAACCAGTCGTCGAACAACATAACAAAACTACCGTCAGTCGCAACGCACTGACGCGTTTCGACCTACCATGATCATCATCAGAGTACGACGGCAAAGTGACTATCGGGGATCAAACCGCATTGAATATATATGGAAAGCAAAGTTGGATAGGCGGATCTCATCTCTGATAGTCTCGCATACATTGTACTTGACTGGAAATGTCGGCTGCAAAATTTTATGCAGTCACGAACATTAACTGTTTGCAGCTTTCGCCGCACACACATATATAGACAATATAATTAAACAGTAATTGATTGCGCAGGAGGTGGTAACAATTCTTTCACCAGACAAAAGGTCTGGCTTGGTTATCATGGGTCGTGATGATTACGTTTCTAAAATCAAATTTTAAAACATTCTGGTGCACAATTTGAAATTGATTTGAAATGTGATACAACGGAGAAAACTGGGAAAGTCATTTTGACTTAGTTATCCTACCTTCTTACAGGGGAAAATATTACATGCACAGCACAAACAATTGATGCAAGTTCTAACACATTTAGCTAGATTGTGTTATTTAATGAGGATGCCAAAATCGCGTATTCATTTAAGGCCTATGGTTTCAATGACAAAGACACCAACGCATGAATTTGCTAATTGTTTATCTAACCCATTAAAGTCATTAAGAAATAGCTGGTCTAAATACAGATTGAAAAAGTTTTTTTTTAAATTTGTGTCAAATGTAGTAAAAGTGATGCTTAAAATGTTCGAGTGAGTTCTTTTATGTTGGATCACTATTTACTGATTATTTTGTGTGTGCACAGTGGATAAGAAGTTGGTGTATATTTATCTGCAATAAAAAGGTGAAGAAGCCATGAATTGCATCAAATGTAGATTGCGTTCCGCGTTGGCGTTAGCACATTCTACATATCAATTAATGTTGATGACATACACGTCCAAAGTCCATCTATTTTGTGTGGAAGTCAAAATTCCCCTGTAATCTGCATCTAACCCTATCTGGAACTAGAATTGTACCGGTGGGCAATCATAGTTAGACAAATGCAACAGAATAATGATTTTACGCTTGTCGGAGTGTGTTCCAACTGGGTGTGTGCCAAACAAAATTGGTGCTGCACGTGCATGTATAATTAAACATTTTTTCCAATGAAAAATCTTATATACCAACAAAACGCATTACAATTTGAATTAAGCCTATGTGTGCAAGCATGCTTTCCTGGTTGTAGCTCATTAAAATAAATAAATGCCGTCCATAACTTTGCGAAATACTATTTTATCGTACACTGGCATTTACAATGGGTTTCCCAAGCCTCATACGAAAAAATGTTTAATTATATTTCTCCTATGCGAACTTTAGGTATTTATTGTGTGCTTTTATGTAGACCGTTTTTTTATTTGAAAAAAATTTATTCATGTTCATTATTTATCCGGTAAGTAATTTGATAAAAATGGAGCGTAAGTGCCTCTGTGAAATGTATAGTACTTTTAAAACACCTTTTTGTCATACAAAGTATACTAAGTCTATGACTGCATAGAAATCCTACAGCCGACCTTTCCAGTGATGTGCAATTTATTAGAGGCTACCGTGAGTGAGAGCTGCCTATTTTATTTTCTATACCTTACGTATGCCATGTGGTTTGACACACGTTAATTCGTTTGCCACTGTGATCTGATGATGTTCCCGGAATGTTGAAATGCGTCCGTGCGAACGTATTCAAAACACCCATTCACTTTAAGATTGAATGACTTATGTTCTTTTTAGGTTCACAAAGAAACAGACAGACTGCTGCAGAGCTTTGCGTAAGCATTTAAGGAATTATGCTTCATCGGCGCATAATTTTAAAAATATATTTATATGTTGGCTATGAAAACATTTGCCCGTAGCCATAGAAATTCCGGCTTGACGACCGGCGGGCTCAAGCTAGTCGACCCGGGATTGGTAGCATGAAACTTGCCGGGCTATAAAGGGACAGCCATCATCCCGTTTCATGTGAAGCCTCGAGTTTGGTCTAACTGCACTGTAACTTTTTGTTAAATGTGTAGTGACGGAATGAGAGCAAGCGTTCCAGACGTGAAGGGCAAGTTTCGGCTGCTGAAGGAAACTCTGGCCACTGGCATCTGGGCAGATAGTGCTCATCAGCCTTGGTTGGCAGACTATCTAGGAGAAGGAAAACTCCGAATAAAAACCATCACTAGGAATGGGCGACCTAGTGTTCATTTACAGTCCACATATAACCATGACAAGTACAACTTACAATAATTACATACTGCATCGGCCGTCGCGCAGTATAAAAAGGGTCGCCTTATCTGCTGAGCCGTGCAGGGTGGATAAGCGAAAACAGGCTACTGCAGGCAACTCCAACTCTATATTCGATTCTGCCTCCTTTCCTTCCCCTTCCTCTTCTCAATCTAACAATAACACTCTTTTAGATACTATAAATATGGTTGGTTTAGATCATAACACTGAGCCCAATACCAGGTTGCCAAATATCGAAAATGGTTCTAGTAGACGATCATTCATTAAACCTAAGTTAGGTTTTAACTTAGGCGCATTTAATGTGCGAACATTAAAACAACTTGGACAGCAAGAATCTCTTGCTCGTACGTTGGATAAATTAGAAGTCGACATATGTTGCGTATCTGAAACCAGAATACAGGATCCTACTTATATTACGGAACAAGTTGCACCATCCCTATCTACGCGTTATTGGCTTCGAACATCTGGTTCCACAGAGTCCTCTCAAGCCGGTAAATGGGGCGTTGGTATTGCCCTTAGCGCGCGAGCTGAAGCTTGCTTAATTGAATGGATCCCTTTAAATAGTCGATTGTGTACGGCACGTTTAATTACATCTACTAAAATCAAAGCAAAAAACCGTTATCATCGTTGCCTCTTCGTTGTATCTGCATATGCTCCTACCGATTGCAGCACAGAAGAAAGCAAGGACGCTTTTTACTCCGAATTAAGCTCCTTACTAAGTAAAGCACGAAGTTCGGATATAGTCCTGGTTATGGGTGACATGAATGCTCAAGTTGGTCGCTTAAGTAACACAGAATTTCATTTAGGTGGAAGATACACTCTAAGCTCGACTCGCAATGATAATGGTGAACGGCTTTTGGATAGCTGCGCTGAACATAGACTATATTTAAGTAGTACAAATTTCAGACGTAGTGTTAGACGCTGTGCTACATGGCGTCCTCCAGCACCCGGACAACGGTGGACTCAAATAGATCATGTAGCAATTAGTTATAGATGGCGTGGTTGCATCCAGGATTGTCGTTCTTTTTGGACTCGGACCATGCACTTATCCGCTGTAGATTTACTCCAAAATTTTCCGGGAAAATAATTAAGAATAAACCCCAAATTGATGTAGGCAAACTCGAACAACCGTCCTTCCGACAAAACTATGAAAATATTCTAAAGGCTAATCTAACAAGTCTGAATAGCGAAAATCCGGATATACTTTGGTCCAAGATAAGTTCCACTATGCACAATGCAGGTACTACTGTATGTGGCATGGCAGGCCCCCGTAGAAATGATCACTGGCTCACTGTAAAATCTATGGAGATACTCGAAATAAGGCGCCAAATTCCACCTCGCTAGAATCATAATTTTACCCGTTGCAATATAAGACGCCAACTTAGCGCTTCACATGAATCACATACAAGAGAAGAACAGGCCGGATTCCGCGCAGGACGAGGTTGTTTAGATAATATTTTTACGTTAAGGCAAGTTCTCGAACAGAGACATTTATATCACCGTCCCACAAAAGCCGTCTTTCTAGACTTCAAGGGTACATTTGATTCGGTGGATCGCAATGTTTTATTCCATATCTTGTCGAAAAGCGGTGTGCCCACAAAATTTGTTAATATTATACGAGCTCTCTACACAAATACTTCTGGTCGCGTTAAGGTCTACAACGAATTAACGCATAACTTTACAACCAGCAGTGGTGTTCGTCAAGGTTGTCCACTTTCCCCATTTTTGTTTAATTTTGTAATCGATGCTATTATGAACAACAATCTCCACACATTCAGGACGCTGGAGTTGAAGTTCTCGTGGGAGATAAACCAGTGTATCTTGACTATGCGGGCGATATCGTACTATTATTCGACAATCAGCATGCTGCCCAGGCCACCTTGAATAGATTAACAGACGTTGTTCCGTCTTTCGGTATGAAATTCGCACCATCTAAATGTAAGATACTGTTACAAGATCACCCACCACTCACTCCAACGTTGTGACTGCAGAATGAGGATCTTGACATAGTCGACAGGTTTACATATCTTGGGAGCTCCATAAATAACGTAGGCAATATGTCCGACGAGGTGAGAATACGGATCGCGAAAGCTAGAGTAGCTTTCTCGAACCTTCGTCATTTATGGAGAAACGCGAATATTTCACTTTGCCTTAAAGGTCGTGTTTACAATGCATATGTACGCGCAGTCTTACTATACGCTAGTGAAACTTGGCCTCTTAGAGTTGATGATCTGAGACGCTTACAGGCATTCGATCATCGTTGTTTGAGAAGTATAGCACATGTTGGTTACCAACAACGAATAACTAACGTTGACATCCGTAGACGTATTTTTGGATCTGACAATAAGTGCTCGTCTTTAGAAAAGCAAATAAGGCTCCATCAACTTCGTTGGCTCGGTCACGTTTTGCGTATGCCCTCATTCCGATTGCCCAGTAGAGCTCTGTTCTCTCATCCAGCACCAAATTGGCGTAAGAAACAAGGTGGGCAGATTTTGACATGGCAGAAACAATTAAAGTCACTTACATCCAAATTGGGTAGTATAGGACCCACTCGTCTGCCGGGATGGGGTCCTCGTGCGCATCACAGTTCTTGGTTAGAAACCCTTAGCGATATGGCATCGAATCGAGCTCAGTGGCGATCTTGTTGCAGATGCCTAGTAGAATCATCTTCGTAACTTTCTTTTCTTAGTAGGGCAAAGTTAGCTGCAAGGTTTGGTTTGTTTATGAAGTGATACAGTGAAATCCGCAAGGAAGCTGTATTGCTAATGTCGCCTTGCCAGAATGCTAACTTGGCCATAATAGTGTTGTGGAGAGGTTTAGTTTGCCTCATTTCTGTGATTTATCTCGATAAATTTACTCATAGTAGCGAGGTATTCCTTCTCTCTACTCCTCTCTCTCTCTCTCTCTCTCTCTCTCTCTCGTAAATCTCACTAATAATTTGTCTTAATTCATTTATATAATTTTTTTCACTACTTATGGTTATATGGCAGTGAAACATTAGTCACTTGAATTTTTTGTGTCTGGACATAATGATGATGATGATGATATGAAAACATTTAATCATTGTGCGGCTATGAAGCATAGGCTTTTAGCCATGCATTTCTTTCTTTAATGATGGTGTACTTCTTTACAACGTTATACATTAAAGCTTACTGTGTCTACTTTTTTAAAGCGCCTGTATAATGCCGAGATAGGTTTTATCTGTTGTAATATTAAGAATGGTTAATTTCTGCGCCTCTTTGTGGTAGGTTAAATTCAATGTTGCTATCATACACATAATGTAGAAGGTTTAATTGCCAATTTTACCAAGTTATCTGGTCGTTTTGGGACTTCATGTCAGTTGATACTGATGATTAGTCCATAAACACAAAACACACGTGTTATATTTGTGTATACTGACTTCGGTGTATTCACTTGGTTTTAAATTATCTATATTCTAGAGTTAGCCAACCCATCAATAGCAGGTACATCAGAAATGCGTCTGTGGTTGCTTTGTTCCTGCATTTTGGAACAGTATTTTGGTTTTGTTTGTATGAGTTATAACTTAGGCCATATTTATCTGAATTGTGACTGCGCGCTTATACAGGCATTTGTTTATGTTAGCCTTGTTTTGTCGTGATCGTCACAATCACAAATAACACAGTTTATTTATTCACATAATACATGTTCCATTCCCTATGCAAATGAAATGTGTAGACTTGGACTATACAAGAATACATAATTTAATTTTACTATTCCTTATTAATGTTAAACTATGATATTATGATTTTGCAAATTTTTAACTCTAATTATTTATTCAAATATTAATTATCACCATCTGCCTAATAAATGACTGTACAAATGAAATATATTTAACCAAACTTTAGTTCAGCCACTGTTTGGTTAGAGCAAGAGATTCCGGAGCAAACGTGTTCATTTTCGAGCCCTGTCTGCGGCAAATTCTGGGCAATACGTGATAAGTTTCCTATAAGGATGAAACCGGTTTATTGGATAAGTTTCTTTTTCTACAGTATACGATGCCTGGTTTATGCTGACAAATAGATCAGGTAAATGCTGTTTGTTGCGAAGAACTAATATATATGCAAGTATGTATTAGGTGATGCCTTTGGTTTATCCTTCTGGTCACAACTGAACTAATTTGTTACTAGGTTCGCAATAACTAATACATACTTGCAAATAGATCAGGTGTTTATATCAAGATCGCAACCTTGATTAAATTAATGCAGTCGAAATGTTTTACTTTTTTTATTTTTCAAAGTTATTTCTCATCTATGCCTTACAGTTTTGCTTACTAAAAATATTGATATTCCCGCTCCCATGAGTTACTTAGATGAAACAATTGAATAGTTCCGAAGTTTTATTACAATTGGTCAGAGCAATTTAGCACGTTGTCCATCTTATCTGGTTTGGCTATTATTTTCGCTTGAACTTATAATATGCATGTTACATATTAGCATTCCTATGAACTGTATAACTGTTTTATGCTTCAGATACGTTTCAAAGCAGCTTACTAATTCCCCAGGCATATCAACGTTTCCATTTCTAGCAAGTCGGTTTGCTTTTAGGCCGGTCAGTGTGGCATTCTATTATTCTTCCATTATTTCTATTACTTTGTTTTCATTCTCTGATTTTATGGCCCTTATGTGCGTAATTGTGTCATCCTATTCATTTGGGATGTAGACACTATCATATTGTAAGCCAGGCAATTTAAAATCAGGCATATTTGGCAGTGTCATTTATGGCAATAATATGTTGCCGTTTCACAGCATAAATGTTGTATTTATCCGGCATGCATTTATAAACTTATCTCAATTTTTTTATATCTACTGTGCTTTTAACATTTTTCCCATTAAGATGGAGAGGAAATCATTAGATCTCACCGAATACTGTTTTCTTTTGTTTGCACCATTTGACAATGCGCAGTTTTAACAGTATTTTATCAGTACCGTTTGCAAATATTCTTCTATAATAGGGTATGCATTGAATGAAGATATACAATGTTTAGATGAGGCCTAAATTAGCATTTTTAACCTTCAAAGCAATTAAATGTGCATATGTTGCAAGTGTAACCTAAATATGGTATGGGGAAGAAAATACAATCCATCAACATAACAATATTTCATTAATTATTTAAATCAAATTTTCGATCTTGAATTAAATACTTTTTTCATTTATTTAACCAGTCGTCGAACAACATAGCAAAACTATCGCCAGTCGCAAGCACTGACGCGTTTCGACCTTCCATGATGATCATCAGAGTATGACGGCAAATTGACTACCGAGGATCGATCCGTATTGCATATATATGGAAAGCCAAATTCGATATGCATCTCCCACTTCTAATAGTCTCGCACACGTTGTACTGGACTGGAATTGTCGACTGCACAAATTTCTATGCAATTTCTGTTTTCATCTTTCGCCATATATATATATATATATATATATATATATATATATATATATATATATATATATATATATATATATATATATATATATATATATATATATATGTAATAAAATAAGCATCATTGATTGCGTAGGTGGTGATAAAATTCTGTAAATCAAATTTGCGTGCTTGAATTAAACACCAATCTCAATTTAGTTTTGATATGTTGTTCAACGACTGGTTAAATAAAATGGGATTGGTGTTTAACTAAAGCTCAGAAACTTGATTTAAAGAATTGTTAACACCACACGCACAATCAATTAATGTTTAATTGAATTGTCTATATATATATATATATATATATATATATATATATATATATATATATATATATATATTTGAATATCATTCATTTTGATAATTGTTAATGTCATCCTTATTTGCAACGTAATTATTTACTTTATTTTTCATCATGCTAAAAATAACCATTGCAGAGGTTGTTGTGCATTCGATGTGAAATTGAATCCATTAATACAGCTGATTGTTTATCGCCACCGTCCTCCAGAAATGAAATTTTTTCCGACATTCCAATTAGTGCACATTGCTCTGCGGCAATGGAGTGAAAAGTATTTACTAATATCCAGATGTCTCAAAATTTTTTGTATGCTATAAATTCTGTAAATCATCACATGGCACGTAGCCACATGGATTTCTTTATTTTCGACTGCTGTGTCATTTATAGTCGTACCGGTGACGTTGTCATGAACCATCCCAATATTAAAAGATGAAAACGTATCTAGTTAAAGAAAATTATGATGCAAATTATGCTATAATTTGTTTTTGCAAACGTACATTAGACTCAGATTATTTATTTATTTATTTAAGACTATCGACGCTATAACGTAAATTTTAGACTCCTCAGTTCCTGCTCTTGAGTTATACTGTAGAAGAACCTTAAGAACTGCTGACTGCCATACTGCCGCATGTACAACTGGAGTTCACCGTGTATGCATGTAAGTATGTATCTATGTTTACATGTATGTGTTTATGTATGTAGGAATGTGTGTATGTATGCATCTATTTTTGTATGAATGTATGCTTGTATGTATGTATATATGTATATTTTTATGTATGTATGCATGTATGAATTTATGTATGCATGTATGCTTGTATATATGCATGTGTGTATGAATGAATGTGTGCATGTATGTATGTATGTATTTACGTATGTTCGCACGTATGTATGTTTGTATGCATGAATGGATGTACACACTATCTCATTAGTGCCGAGGCCAAATTGTCGCCATCATAAGAGGCAGTGAACTCTCGGTTTCCGCTCTTATTTTGTAAGTGGTCTAATTTGAATGTCGAGATATTTTGTCTATATAGCTTTAGTATTTTCTAGAACCTAATGTGTAGAACATTCTGATCCGGAATTTCTTATTGACTAGACAAGTAGATTATTAATTTCTTTGCGTTTTGTTGTACTATTATCGTTATTCACTTTATTTTTCTATTTGGACACTTCTTTGTAAATTTTTACTTGTCCTAAAATAGTTCAATTACGTAGCCGTTCAAAAGCCTCTTCAACTAATTCCCATTGCAACCGGCGTCTCACCACAAACTCCAATGTTGGGAGCACCAATATCTCATCAACCTGGAGTCACTTCATCCGTCGTTTTAGCCGGCACTCCTTCTGTTTCACTTGCATATCAGTCACTAGCTGCAGCAAAACCTGTCAATCAGAAAGAAATGACCAGCTACATTCCGGTGCAAATAGTAACCACCTCCTATCAAGTCCCTTTGTTGGCGATGTCGAATGATGGGACAATTGTTTCTAATGTTCACCAGAATGGGACGTTGGGAGTCGTCAATGCTCCTAACGTAGGACCACGTTCAAGTCTAGCAGATCAGACAGGATATCCTATACAATCGTTAGTTTTGAATTCCGATAAGGGTGATGCAAACAATATCCACGCCATTTCCAGCGGATTTGTTCATCATCAATCAATCGGAGAAGGTGAGTTTCCGGAGTCAGATTCCCACTTCTATTGAATTTTTCAATTATTGTGACGAAAAGTAGGAAGAAATTGTTTATATTTGTTCAAATTATTGAAGTCTAGCCTTAAAATTTTAGACATTTCCTTTAATTTGCTTAAAGAGCTGGTAATATTGTTGTATTAACCAGTAAACATATTTACTTCTGTTCAGCAATTTATTAATCACATAATCGTGACTGCATAGAAATTTTGCAGCCGACATTTCCAGTCATGTACAATGTATGCGAGACTACTAGATGTGAGAGCCGCATATCTAATTTTGCTTTCCATATATATGCAATGCGGTTTGATCCTCGCTAGTCAGTTTGCTGTCGTACTCTGATGATGATCATGGAAGGTCGAAACGCGTCAGTGCGTTGCGACTGGCGGTAGTTTTGTTATGTTGTTCGACGACTGGTTAAATACAGTGGGATTGGTGTTTACTTCAAGCTCGCAAACTTGATTTAAAGAATTTTTACCACCACCCGCACAATCAATTTTTGTTTAATTTATTAATCAGTCGCAAGCAACTTCATGAAAGAAAAATAACTATTACTGACGCTCAAATGCGTGCCATAAGCAGTATTTACACATATTGATTAACATGGATGTGTAAAATCACATGCACGCATGAATTTCAAGTTAACTAATAACTTATTAATAAGGCACGGCTCGGCACCCCAAACTTACTGTATTATTTTTAAGGCAATTTTGAACTATAAGACTATGCAAGATCCTACACAAGTGAATTCATTCTATTGAAAATAGCCTGAACCTAATGATAATGATATTCGTATTTCTTTATGTGACAGTATTAAATCGAGTATATCTGTAATAATTTGTGTGCTAACCTTAAACATTATTAATCACATACATGCATCCATCCATCCATCCATCCATTCATACATACATACATACATGCAAACATGTATACTTAGGTACATACATGCATACATACATACATACATATACACAAATACATACATTGAGAATACTTGTAATAAATATTATTCTAAATGTGAACATTATTGGCCGCATAAAAACCATTCTTTTTTGTACTTTGTTGGATTAAACATCAGGTTTGTGCCCTGTTTAACATAGGTGATCAAGTTTTCATATTGTCGAATGTAACAATATGTCAATATTTATTTACATAAAGATCGCGGGCTTGATATAATCACCAATCCTGTTTCGTTTTCGATGTTGAATTCATAAGATGCGATTTTACTTGAATACATAAGTTAAGCTTACTGATTACTAATAAATAGTTGATGCTTTGTCTTATAACCCTGAAAATTTTCGTTAACTGTGGACTGTGAAGCTACAGTAGATCATCTATGCCGAGTTTGGTTTGTCAACTCAATACCAGTAAGGTACTGCAAATGAAGCATCGATAACGTGCAATCGAATGTTTCTTGGCGTTTTCTACTTTTTGTTAACGAAGAACGTGTAGGTATTATAACGGCCTAATACCGGCTCCTACTGATGAGTCTCCAGTAAGCACGAAACGAATGTGCATGAGATTATACTTTCCGTTCATGCTGCCTTTGGTTTATCCTTCTGGTCACAACTGAACTAATTTGTTACTAGGTTCGCAACACCTAATACATACTTGCATATATATTAGTTCTCCGCAACAAACAGTATTTAACTGTTATATATTGAATTAAATGATATCATGCTTACCTCGAAATGTGATAACTGATATCGACCAAGGCCAGAATGTATGGATTTACTGGAGTAACAGGTGTTCAGAAATTGTTGTAATTCTCAATTTCGGTGAACTATAACATAAATTTATATCCATCATGTTAGTACCATGTACCTTTTCGGAACTATAATGTTGGTATCGGTTACTGACACAATAGCCATAGTGTTAGTATTCTTTACAGACTCGGTATATATATATATATATATATATATATATATATATATATATATATATATATATATATATATAGTAGTGTGAGTTAGCGTTGAAGTCGCATTGTCGAAGAATTTATATGATGTTAGCTTCACTATTGCAGGTTTTCACATTCGTCAAGGAGATTGTACGTCCTATTATCCCACATTCTTCACCAAAATATATAGTGGTTAAAGGGCGTAATGCCGACTCCTACTGATGAGTCGCCAGTAAGCACGAAACGAATTTGCAAGATATTATACTTTCCGTTCATGCTGCCTTTGGTTTATCCTTCTTGTCACAATTGAACTAATTTGTTACTAGATTCGCAACACCTAATGCATACTTGCATATATATTAGTTCTCCGCAACAAGCAGTATTTAACAGGTATTATAATGGTTGGTTTTGTAACTTAAGAGTTTGCATTATTGTGGTGCCTAGATCGGTTTTGCTATTAGCTCTCATCAAAGATCTTCTGGGGATTTAGGTGTAAGCTAATTGACGAAGATTGCTCTGTAACGAAGAATCATTTTTTCCCTGTTTATGGTCACAATTGATTTTTAACTGTTTTTGCTGGCCCTTGAGTGGCTGAAATTAAAAGTTCGGTTCAGTCAGCCGTATTGCTTAGGATATTTTGTTGATTTTTTTACTTGTGAAATTGATTCGCGTTTATGTATGTAAGCAGACAGGAATGTATTGTTTTGATTTTAATTTATTTCCATGTCTTTTTTTATAACTTTGAGCGGTTGTAGAGCCGGCCATACAAATGAAAATCCCTATCAAGCTGGAGGATGGTAAACAAATTCAGCCTGAAGGCAGTGTCCTGCCAAAGTTTGTTGCTGTGCCGTCGCATTACCAAAACACACTTAAATCCGATCAGAAGAGGAACCTATCCGAAGGAAATCCTATTTTAATAACAGATCCGTCGGTTATCTCACAGTTGATAAATTTAAGCAATGTAAAACAAACTTCGCAACCGACAAGTCACGTAATCTCTAGTTCAGGATCATCCGTCCTCTCATTTAGCCCTAGTAGTTCTTCACAATCAACAACTAATAATCTTAATTCGAATTGTGCTATTAATGTTAATAATAGTCAATCCAAAAACACAAATTCAACATTTGTTATTAGTAGCATAATAGGTAGTAAACATGATAAGCCTGACGAAGAAATGATGCTCGATCACAAACTAAGGCATTCTTCAGTCCTTTCTTCAGTTGATAGTGTGACTGTCCCTCAATATAAGCAGCATACTTCAGAAAGCTATGCAAACTCCAATAGAATTGGCGGCAGCGTTTCAACAACCTCTTTGCCAAATGCAGATATTGTGATTACTTCTACAACCAGATCATCTTTGAATGCGATCAAAGCGTTTAACAAGTCCCGCAAGTCTGGACGTTTCTCAACCAATCAGAATCGACCGAGTTCCTATGGTGTAGCGACGGGCTTGACACCATCATTGGCAGCGCCATCGCCTCCAGTAACAACATCTGCAGCATCTACTAAAGTAATTGCGTCCTCGTCTATGCTAGTTAGTGTGGCGAAGCCGAAACAACTACCAGCTACGGTACCTATGAAACCTGTGGTGTTTGTAAGTAATCTTTTTTACTCTAACAATCGAGAATATTAAACAACCAATGATTTCGCGGGTGGCGGTAACAATTCTTTGAATCAAGTTTGCGAGCTTGAAGTAAACACCAATAAAATTTTATTTGACCAGTCGTAGAACAACATAACAATACTACCGTCATTCAAGTACAATGCATGCGATAATACTAGAGGTGAGAGCCGTATATCGACTTTTGCTTTCCATACATATATGTATTGCGGTTTGATCCTCGGTAGGCATTTTGCCGTCGTACTCTGATATTGATCATGGAAGGTCGAAACGTGTCAGTACGTGTGACTCCCGGTAATTTTTCTATGTCGTTCGACGACTAATTAAATCTAATAGGATTGGTGTTTGCTTCAAGCTAGCAAAAGTTTGTTTAAAGAATCGAGAATATTCTTGTCTTCAATGATGTTTTCTTATGATAAAGTAGATATGCGTTACGATGCACCTTAAAAAGAGTAATAATTTGTTGTTTTGTTGGGGGTTGTTTTTTTTTTTTTTTTTGGTTTTTTTTTTTTTTGGTGTGTTGTTTTTGTGTTGGTGTGTGTTTTTGTTTTGTTGTTTTTTTTGTGTGGTGGGTTTTTTTGTTTTTTGTGGTTTTTTTTTTGGGTGGTTTTTTGGTTGTTTGGTTTTTTTTTGTTTTTTTTTTGGTGGTGTGTGTTGGTTTTTTTGGGTTTGTTGTTTTGTGTGGGTTTGGTGGTTGGGTTTGTTTTTGTTTTTTTGGTTTGGGTTTTTTGTGTTGTTTTTGTTTTTTTTGTGTTGTTGTTGTTTTTGTTTTTTTGGGGTGTTGTTTTTTTGTGTGTTTGTATTGTATTTATGTTGTCAGTATGATTCATAAATTGCCTACGGTAGGAACTGCAATTCATCTAGTAGACCGGTTTCTTCCTTATTGAGGTCTCTTCAAGTAATCTCAAGAATTTTCCGCAGACAAGATTTGAACCGTGGCATATTTGCTTTGGAGTGTGAGACTATCCACTGTGCCACCCATGCCACAACAATTAACTTCATCTAGTAGAAAGGCTTCCGTTTTATTGAGAATTTCTTAATTACGTTCGAAATTTGAATGCATTTACTAATTTATGTTTTTTGTTAAATTTTCCCTCATGTATAACCTACGTGAAATTCCATGACACCTGAAATTCTAGCCATGTCAGTTACGTCATTAATTCGCAGACACCATGCCAGTTGTAGAAGCTATATTGATTTTAAATCTGACGGTTGGATTTGGATTATATATATATTATATATGAAAAAATGATGAAACGTATAACGATATATATATATATATAGATTACGAACTGTATCGGGTTGGAGCTTTTCATTCAAGACTCGTTTCTTTCTCATTGGGAACTCTTTAAGTACTAAATACGATCGCAAATCAATAAACATAGAAGCATATACATTTATATAATTATAGTTCAGAGTTCATGTAGAAAACATAACTAAACACATAATAAAGATCTATCAAAACGATACGTCCGCTATTTATCTGCATTGCTATTAGGCGATTTAGCTATGCAGTCGACTGAGTTTAGTTTCACTACTAAAGGGACTATGTTCTTCACGTCTGCATCTGATAAAACGAAATCAGTATTTAATGGGTGGTTCAATTTCGAAGTAAATTCATTAAATTCAATCCTCTGTGTATCAACAGTATCTATTTGCAAATACTAAAATGAATTAAATTTATTATTACAAACATTCAAATTCACCTTATACAATGTAAATTACAAAACTATTACGCTTTGATTGACGATGTAGTGTTCACAATACCTTATGGAAATGTCATTTTTAGGCCGAAAACGATTTATTATTTAAATTCACAACAAATAATACTTTGACAATTACGTGGAACAGAAATTAACTGCTACTTTGTATTTCACTGAGTCAAGGCTCCCTCTTTGACAAATTTTTAATAATGACGAAAGCGTGGTCTAGCAACTGTGTTTCCAATTGAAATTCTTTAAGGCAAGGGTCCTGCCTACTACGCGTGTAAATCAGCTTATTTTCAACAGTTAATTCATATTACATTAAAGGATAAATTGCTGCTTTCACAAATTCCACCTGTGAAAATGGATATCGAAGTGTGTTTAGAAAATTTGTCACTATTGCGTAGTGACAGATGTCAGAAGTCTATGAGATGTTTTTTTGTCTCTAAGCAACAGAGTCGGATACTGGCATTGTATATGTAATGCGATTTCCCTCATGTCAATAGCGCTAATGGCTCACAATGTATACGAGACTACTATGGATGTGAGTCGAACTTGTGATATTCCATATATTATATATGAATTGCGGATTGATCATCGTTGATCAGTTTGCCGTCATGCTCAGATGACGATCTGTGAAAATCTAAAAGTGTCAATACGGTTGACTGAGTGTTAATTTTTTGTTATGTAAATGGTTAGATAAAATAGGATTTTTGAGCTTTTCCAGCTCGTAAACTTGATTTAAAGAGTTATAATCACTACCCGCACAGTCAATAATTGTTTATTTGCTTAACTTATAAACGTATGATGAAAGTTGCAGAAAGTTGATGTTCGTGACTGCATAGAAACTGTGCAGACGATTTTTTCAATTAAGTTCAATGCATGCGGGATTACTAGAGGTTAAAGCCGCATATCTAATTTTAATTTCAACATGTATTTATGCATTGTGGTTTTACTTTCGTTAGTCAGTTTACCGTCCTGCTGTGATGATAATTATGGAAGGTCGAAACACATCAGTACGTTTGATTGACGGTTGTTTTTATATGTTGTTAGACTTGTTAAATACAGTGCAATTGACGTTTATATCAAGTTCGCAAATTGTATCACCAACCTCGTAATCAATACATGTTCAATTGTGCAGACATTTTCTTTGCCAAATAATATTTTTATTTACAGTGTTTTTAGTCAGCCTGTTTTACTTTAAGTGTTTAAAGTGTTTTAAGCTACTGCATTTAAGGAAATGCCACATGCTACCTCGATGATATTATGAGAGATGTTAAAATTTGAAAAAAGAAATGGGCGCCAGTGTTTAATAGTATTTGATTAGTATGCAGAAGATATAAAATTATATATATATATATATATATATATATATATATATGTACATGCCTGCAGGCAATTGTAAGCATAATTTCATTTTCAAGGTTATAACAAGATGAATTCGCATACAAAGCAAAAAGTAGAATTAAGAAAAGTTAAAATCACACGAAGTAACGGAAATTTATTGAGCGAAATTTTCTTTTGAAAAACATCTTAGCTTGTTGACGTGAGGAAGATACAGTTTTGCTTCAAATTATAGTGTAAAAAAAGAAAGGAACTGCAGCTAATAGACAGCAACGAAGATTTACTTATTTGACAATACAACGTAATGATGACATTTGTAAGCAGAAAAACAATTATTTTCTAATTTCGTGACATATTATCTCTAATACGATACAGGTGGAGTTAAATCTTATTTCCATGACGTTTTCCTGTCACAAACTGTCATGCTGTTTCATTGATTTTGCTCGTGTGTGAATTTCCCATTATGATTACATTAATCAGGGTTTTTCGTCATGTGCAGAATGTTATTGGAAAAATTTTGATGTTTTTAAAATTCTACATCTTGGCATAATGTAATGTAATTTTAATTTAGCAATAATCTTTTTTATATGCCTACTTTATAATTCGTTTCTACTCTCATACATGATTAATTTAACGCTTCAAATTACAAATTCTTAAAAAAGACTGAGCTAAAATTTGTGCCTGATAATGTAATTTGTATTTTTATGACCACCCATTTGTTACATTAATTAAGCATTTACGAGTATTATTAGTCTTCATTCCTGCTATATACTGAGGACCGCTTTCTGTTTTTCTGCACAACACCTCGCGAGGAATGAGCAACTGCACATTACGTGGTTTTGCCACATGAAACCATCAGTTCTGAACTTTTAAGATGTGGATCTGATATCAGGAAAACTTTTAATGTGATGGTCATTGTGAATATACTTAAACAAAATAATATGCATTTAGAGTATCTGCGGTTTTCTTTCTTGGATAGTAGATTTGCATTCCCAGTTTTGCAAAGATCCGATTGATCCCCGTTTCCAAATACACACAGAGTTCGTCTTCGTGATTCGTCCCTTTCCTCCAAAGGCTTGAACATCGTTCATACTAACCACCGGTGCTGAGGCACGATCTAATCTTCAATGACTGACGATGCTACGGAACGACATTTCCAGTTCCATCATCAGGCCTCTCATCACACACAGTGCAATGCTCACAAAAGATTTAAGCAAATGTGGTAACCTCGTCCCAAAACATATCTATTTGTATTTTAATTTTTGACACACTAAAGGTTTGAAACAAAGAATGGTCTCAGTAACTAAACTCTTAATATGCATATACATGGAGTACATGAAAAAACCCACTCAACAACTCTCTCTCTCTCTCTCTCTATATATATATATATATATATATATATACCTATATATATATATATATATATATATATAATGTCCATACTTTACAATATTACACAGTATATTTCAAATTAGGACGAAAAAACACATTAATAACAAAGTGAATTAAGGCCATTTATTTCGTGAATACTAATCATCGCTATACAATCATACATTTATATACATTCTGGGTTTGCAATTGATTATGCTAATGGTAACAAATCTGACTCGCTTTTGCTTTTGTTTCTTGTTTTATCTGGTTGGTAAGTGTGTATGCGTTTGTGTTTGTGTGTGTGCGTGTTTGAATGTCAGTTCATTCTCGCTGTATTGCAAAGTGATGTCTGAGATCTGGTCATTATTGTTTTGATGGCTTGAGAATTAACCATTTGTGCGCATTGTTCGCTGTTACATGTACGAGTGCTATTTTTCCCAGTGTAGTTGATCGTTTCACCTTGTTCCCCAAATCTGTATTTTGCACTTGGTAACAGCGCCAGTGTGGATTGCAGTGTTGAACGCTCATATTGTTTGGAAACTTCTGTCACCGTATGCGCCTCTGTTATTTTCCACTTCAGTTTGTTGCCAATCCGATTGAATGTTTGTTGATTCTAGTCGAGAGCCTGTTTGGTCTTGAGTGGATACTAGTAGATTGTTTTTGAATTTTGGTATTCTTGGGCAGTCGATTAGAATATCATGTTGATGAAACTTTTGAATATTAAGGTCAGGTGCTTGTTGTTTTATATAAAGGGCTTCATAAATAAATAATAATTTTTCTGATTTGCTTTATGTAGAATTGTGAAATTGGTCGAATTGACTGAGTGCCCCGTTGCCAATATATGATCGGAAATAGCTGATTTTCCTGACGGTGCCAAGCCTTTGTTAATCAATTTCTGTGGCATTTCTGTTTATCAATTGCTTCTTCGTACGTCCGATATATGTGCTACCGCACATACATAACAAAGGCTTGGAACCGTCAGGAAAATCAGCTATTTCCGATCATATATTGGCAACGGGGCACCCAGTCAATTCGACCAATTTCACAATTCTACATAAAGCAAAATCAGAAAAATTATTATTTATTTATGAAGCCCTTTATATAAAACAACAAGCACCTGACCTTAATATTCAAAAGTTTCATCAACATGATATTCTAATCGACTGGCCAAGAATAACAAAATTCAACAACAATCTACTAGTATCCAGTCAAGACCAAACAGGCCCTCGACTAGAATCAACAAACATACAATCGGATTGGCAACAAACTGAAGTGGAAATAACAGAGGCGCATACGGTGACAGAAGTTTCCAAACAATATGAGCGTTCAACACTGCAATCCACACTGGCGCTGTTACCATGTGCAAAATACAAATTTGCGCAACAAGGTGAAACGATCAACTACACTGGGAAAAATAGCACTCGTACATGTAACAGCGAACAATGTGCACAAATGGTTAATTCTCAAGCCATCAAAACAATAATGACCAGATCTCAGACATCACTTTGCAATACTGCGAGAATGACCTTTACATGCAAACACGCACACACACAAACACAAACGCATACACACTTACCAACCAGCCAAAACAAGAAACAGAAGTAAAAGCGAGTCAGATTTGTTACCACTAGCATAATCAATTGAAAACCCAGAATGTATATAAATGTATGATTGTATAGCGATGATTAGTATTCACGAAATAAATGGCCTTTATCCACTTTGTTATTTGTGTTTTCCTAATTATAAGAATATATATATATATATATATATATATATATATATATATATATATATATATATACATACCTCAAGTACAATTGTAGAAATCCTAAATTCCCGGTATACTTAATCTCATCAAATTTTCAGAAGGTTTATGAAATAAATGTTAATTAGTCTACATGGTGAAAATTCTAACTTAATATGAACGAGATAAGACCTGATATCTGCCATATAGTTACATCTGTATGTGACGTGTAAGCATCAGTTTAAATAATCATTGGGTTTCTGAATTGTCTTTGAAGATTCTTGAAATTATGTGCCGAATTCCTTGTAGCTCGGTATTATAATACTCTTGGAGTTATAAGAAGTGAACTCAAACACCGTATTAAAGTTTATTATGAATAATTTTGGACCAGAAGGGCTGAAGTGTTGGGAAAGCAATTTCCATAAGATTGCAGCCGATGTCAGTTCCAGCATATTGGCGCAACAGGTTCGAGAAAATTAAACGTTATCGAAACAATATATACTTGTAACAAGAATCTTATAACCCATATCTGAGCTGAATTCTTTAAGGTTAAATTTAATTGCATCAGTCCCGATTCACTAAAGTATGCCCATATGAACAATATCGAACGCTAATTCAGAACAACCATCAGAGCTAGAAATACAGAATTCAATCTTATCTATTAATTATTGCAAAGTTGCAGGACCCTATGATTTGCTTCAGACATAATTTATGTATTTTGTATTAAGTGTTACGCACCTAGTAACAAATGAGTTCAAATAGGACCATAAAGATAAACCGAAATCAGCATGGACGGAAGGTATAATTTCATGTGCACATTTGTTACTTGCTTACTGGCGACTCATCATTTGGAGCCGGCATTACACTCTATACCCACTATATATTTGGCTGAGGAATTTGGGCAATTGAACTGTAAAATCTCCTATACGAATGTGAATTCCAGCAATAGTAAAGCTAAATTCATATAGTCTTCGACATTGCAACTTCAAAGCCAACTCACTATATATATAATATATACCAAGCCTGTAAAGAATACCAACACCAAGTCTGTTGAGTCAGTACTCGATACCAACACTATTGTTGCCGAATAAGTAAATGGTACCAACACTGTGGTTGCCGAAGTCGGTACATGGTACCAACACAATAGATTACAAATTATGCTAAATTTCACCAAAATTAAGAATTAAAACTACTTCTGAACAACTGTTACTCCTGCAAATTCATACCCTCTGGCCTTGATCGATATCAGTTATCACTTTTCGTGGTAATCATGAAATTATTTAATCAAATATATAACAGTTGAATGATGTTTGTTGCGGATAACTAATGTATATGAAAATGTGCATTAGATGTTGCGCACCTAGTAACAAATTATTTCAAATAGGATCACAAGAATAAACCAAAGTTGGCATGATCGAAAGGATGGTGGAAAAATATTTGATGGGGCTTTGGTTAACTTCTTTCGTACTCTTTGGAATGAGGTAACTATACGGGCTGCATGGTGTGAGTCGACCATAATTCATATCTTTACAAAAGCAATGGAAAATTTTTGCGATAATCACGATGCTTCATTGCAGTCGTGTCTATATTATTCGCTTCGATTATCTAACGCCGTCTCAACGCTTCACTTAAATTAAATACAAGAGTATAAAAAGCGGATGTCAGTCAAGAAGAGGCTGTATGTCGTCGTTAAACAATAACCGTCTTTCGAGACTTCAAGGGTGCATGTGACTGTGTCAATCGCAATTTTCCATTCGGTATTATGCCAAATTCTAGTATGCCCAATAAATTTGTAAGTAGTATACGTGCTCTCTTCACAAACACCTCTGTTTGTGTGAGGGTGTACAGTAAATTATCGCATTACTTCACCACTTATAGTCGTGTCCGTCAGGATGTCAACTTTCCTCAGTTTCGTTTAATTTTGTAATAGATGCCATAATGAACGGAAGTCATCCATGCGTTCAGGATGCAGGCGTCCAAGTTCTCTTCAGCGATTAATTAGTCGATGTTGACTATGTGAACCAAGTTGCGTTATTATTTGACAATGCTGTTCTGCCCAGACCATCTTGAATGTCATAGCAGTGATTTTTCCGTATTTCGGAATGAAATTCGCACTCTATGAATGTAAGACACTTATACAGAATCATCCGCCACTCAATAGAACTCTGAGGCTGCAATGTGAAGATATTGACGATGAAGACAGGTTTACGTGTGGTAGTTGCGGTATCAATAACTCAGGTATTATACGTGATGAGGTTAATATGAGAATCCATCACCGTTTATGGAGAAATCCGAGCATCTCACTTTGCCTGAAAGGTCGTGTGTACGATGAATCTGTACGTGAAACTGGATCCATTAAAATCGGGGATATTAATTTCATACAGCCTATCAACCACCGAAATTTTGAGAAGCACAGTGCACATAGATTACCAAAAGCGAATAATCGACGATGACATCTGTAGACATATTTTTAGATCGGCAAGCAAGCGCTTCTCGTTAAACAATCGAATAAAGCACCATCAACTTAACCAGCTGGCTCACGTTTAACTTATGCCTTGAATTCGTCTGTGCATTAGAGTGCTATTCTATCAGCCACCGCTAAACTGGCGTAAGAAACAAAGTGAACAAATTTTGACATGGATGAGACAGTTTAAGGCAAATACAATCACTTTTGTGGTTTTGGGACTCTAGATGTAATCCACGTGTGCATTATTGTTCTTCGTTAAAATCCCTGTAGGATATGGTTTTAAATCGGGCTCATTGGTGATTTTGTCATAAATTTATAGAAGAGTCATTTTCTTAACCTGATTTTCTTGTTGAGTGGTGTGAACCGCGAGGTTTGGATGTTTTTATGTTGTGACAGTGAAAAACGCAATTTTGCGGTATTGCCGATATCGCATTGTCTTAAACCTGTATTAGCCATTTTAACGTGGACATGTCAATTTCGCCTCATTTCTGAGTTTTACCTGGATAACTATCACCATGTAAACTAGATACTCACCTTCAAACATAATTCATTTAATAATGTTACATTTAACTTTTTATTTTTATTTTTAACTGTAGAAATATTTAGATTAACGTATTTTGACAAGATCAACCTAAAAACTGTGATTTAGCTCTGCATCTAACTAGGTTTTAACTGAAATTTACACTTACATTGCCTTGCAATCACGAACAGCTTGGTTATATTAACTACAAGTTTACCTATCCTTTTAAATGTGTCAATAACACGCCTGACTGCATAGACTTAATTGATTCTCATGGAGCAACTGTGCTGTTGAGGCGAGAGATTTCTGTGCTATTACGTCTCATTTTCCTGATGAATAGAAGCCAAATCAAATTTCCTTTTTGCCTCTTCAACTACCATAGCCCAAGTTTTGTTCTGTAACAATTTATTAGGCGCAAACTAAAATTTGTTTTCACATTGCGAGCCAGGTGGTTGTCTTAACAATTCAGACAAGTTTTTGTATACCTAATAAAAGAATTGGTTAAAATAGGACCAGAACAAAAGGTCAAATCTCATGTACTCTTACTTTTCGCGCTAACTGGCGAACCATCAGCAGGAGCCAGCAATGCGTCTCAATCCACTATATGTGGTCAAAAAATGTGGGGTCAGTGGACAACATTCATCCTGATTTTGTACTTACCAGGCAATGAAGTTAACTCCATATTAGGTCTTCGGAAATGCTACCTTATATATATATATATATATATATATATATATATATACATGTATATATAAGCCTGTAAAGAGTACCAAAACATTAATTTTCAAAATAGCACTCCTGTAAGGAGAACCAGCACAATGGGTTTCAAAATATCGTATCTGTACCAGATACCAGCACAATAGCTCTTGAGATAGGCTAAATTTGACCGAAATTGATAATTACAACAAATTCTTAACAACTTTTGCTCAAGAAGACTCCTGCACTCTTGCCTTGCTCGACATCATTTAGCACATCTCGCGGTAATCATCAGGACACCATTTAGTTAAATATATAATAGTTTTATATAGCTTGTTGCGTTGAAATAATATATAACCAATCGTCCATTATATATTGCGTATCCAGTAACAAATTAGTTCAAACAGGACCAGAATTATATACCAGTCGGAATTATCTAAAGGTATAATTTTTCATACATATACTTTTCGTGTCTACCGGCGATTCATCAGTAGGAGCTAGTATTACACTACATACACACTATATATTTGCTTATAAAATATAGGAAAGTTGGGCGGTACAATTTCACACACGAATGTTTATTAAAACATTCATACATTTAACATTGTATAAAGTCTTGTGAAATATGTCTTCGAAGCCAACTCACTCTATATTGTATGTGCCCAATCTGTAAATGGTACCAACACTAATGTTAATATTTTCAACCGATCTGAACGCCTGTTACTACACAAAAGCCTTGTACTCAGACTTTGATTGACATCTGTTGTCATATTTTGTGGTAATTTTGGCATCATTCAATTAAACACATAATCGTTGTATATTTTGTTTGTGGAGACCTAATACAAACATTTAAATTTTAGGTATGGTGTACCTGGTAAAAAGTTAGTTCACGAAACGCGAGTACATGAGATTACACATTTTGATCATGTTGACTTAGGCACGTTCCTTGGGTTCTGCTTGAACTAACTTGTTTTTACGTACCTCACACCTAATACATAAATGTGTAGATGATATTTCTCCGCGATCAATAATATACAAGTAAAATTCATGTGTACTACCGGATTTTACATGACTCTTCTCGTCCATCTAGCATAACATGTTTTGGCATCACTAGGCACCTAGTCAGTGGTAAACCTATCTGCAGTCGGTCTCAAATATATTGCTCTCTTTGACCAACCATTCACTGTAAGCACTGGGCTACGGCCCAAGGATTATACTTATTTAATGCAAAGTTGCATATGGTTTGCTTTTCATTAAACACAGGCTAAAGCGATGGCAGCCTCCATTGACAATGAGAGTGACTGGAAAGCAGTTCCTTCATCTGTTCAAGTTTCTTTGTCCACAGAATCTGCGTTACAGTCACGCAACCAATCAGTTGCTGAAATTAGTTCTCGCCATCCGAACGTTGCAGCGCTTCCAGGTGGTCTGGTTTGTTCTGCTATCAAGTTATGTTGTGATAACAATGATGATTCAATATCGAGTTCGAGCATATGCAGTGATGGGTTGCTTGGTTTAAACAGATCATCTGACATGCAATATAACCTTTTCTCGGAAGACAGTGTTGCCAGTGGGGATGGGGATGTTGCAATGAGAGCCCTTACTTCAGACGGAGTGCTGTATGATATGGCAGGAAACAGTAGCGCTGCTAACAGTAATCAGTCTGTGATGGACTCTTTAAAACACAATAATCGTTCAGCTGGTAAGGTGTTCAATATATAGTGTGCAATAGAATATGTTTATGCTTTTTGTTTCTTATTTCATGTCATTAATTCTTATGTGATCTTGGCATGTAATAAATCTAGTTTCCAGATTATTGCATCCCACGAACACATTTGTTTATTTACTTTATTGCATTTTAAACACCATTTCTATTTTGCATTTACTAATATTTTTCATTGCTTGCCATCAATTTTCTTCTTCTCACCAGGATTTGGCGACCAAATGTTCTTTTACAGTCCACATTTAACCATGAACAATACGAATTACAGTGTTTGCTTCTTATGGTTATTTGACGGTGAAACATTTGTCACTTGCAAGTATGTATTAGGTGTTGCGAACCTAGTAACAAATTAGTTCAGCTGTGACCAGAAGGATAAACCAAAGGCAGCATGAACGGAAAGTATAATCTCATGCGCATTCATTTCGTGCTTACTGGCGACTTATCAGTAGGAGCCGGTATTACGCCCTTTGACCACTATATATTTCTCACTTGTGGCTTTTGTGCGACTGTGCATGATGATGATGATGATGATGATGAATGTTCTTCTGCTTATACACGAAAAATGGGGCGGGTTTATCTACATATAAATAAGAAGCATAAATTGTATTGTCGCTTTCGCAGCATCTTTTCAGTTGGTTTACTAGAGGCATGAAATGTATAACTATAACATCAAGAAAGTGTTTATTTCGTCATGTGAATTTTTAAAACAACGAAGTTTAATAACATTGTGGCAAGAGCCTCGGCTTATAGAAGCATGCTAGTGTGTTTTGTTGTTGATCCTCAGCTGTTTCTGGAATGTCCTGTCTTATCCAGAACACCCGCTGCTTTAAAATCAGCCGTTTTCATTAAACCGCCATTTTTGTACATTTTTATTCTATTTTGCCTCTTGTATCGCCTAATTTTTCATGTTGCTAAGACGTGTTTCGTGTCAAACTCGAAGTGTTTGCCTAATTTCGTGGCGCGTTCTGAATCTTTAAAGAATATTGGCGCACAGAACTCCATGCTGTTTTTGAAGTATTTTATTTAGAAAATTAGTTTAAAAATACAAGAGATTCGTGAGAAGGCCAGAAGGAGAAAATAAAACATCAAGAGAGATGAAAACGATGACAAGTAGCAAGTGAGAATGACATGTAGTTGCGGGAACAATAATTTATTGAAACATATGTTTGAATGACTAATTAGAGCTCTTTATCCCAAATTCAAGTTTTGCTTATTTTTTGGCCTTACATTTGCATCTCCGTGCTTTATTAATCCTTATACATACTTGTACATACTTCGTTATGTTCGTATTATTTTTCATTTAATTTTATGTATTCCTGAGTCAGCCTATTCCGTTGGCACGTGGAATTTTGGTTCTGTTACTCATCACACTGCTAACACTATCGCTGATGAACATTTGAATTTTGAGATTAATTCAAATAGTTGCAACAGTAATTCGTCGTTATTTCGCTTTCTCGAAGGCAACTGTCAAGGGCTACTGCCGCAGGTTCTTGGGCCTGGTCTGACAAGTGGATCGAGTAAGTGTTTCTATTTGTTTTTACATTTAAATGTATATTTTTTATTATGTTTTATTCGTAAGTGTTATAAGCGAGGATATGCCAGAATATGTTTAAAATGTAATGACACACTATAACAGCAATGAGCCAAAATTTTCGAAAAGAATTATTTAACAACCTAGCCCACCCAATCAGGAAAATCTGTTCTGATAAGAAGATAAAGAAAGAGCTAGTCTACCTGAAGAAACCTTTGCTAATGATTAACTACACGGCAATGTTCTATTCGTACTACAGTGGGTTACCATGGGCACGTTTTTCATAAAATTGTCATTTCAAGGCAACCTACCGGCCTCAATAATTGCACGGCGGCTAAATTGAATCATTAAGGAGAATTTCTCTAATACAACAGTTAACAGTACATTCAACACATAATGAATCCGGAGATGGGATGCCCGGAACCAGTTGCCAATTCTCCTCAAATCCTTTATAGTCTATAAATTTTCATGTTTGTGCGGTAGTATATTGATTGGACCTACAAAAAAGCAATTGATTAACAGAATCCAGTTTCATATATTTGAAACTGGGAACCTAGCCAATTTAATAAATTTCTCAGCTATATACAAAGCAAAGTCCGAAAAACTATTATACATATACGAAGCTCTTTAAATAAAACAACAAGAACCAGGTCTGAACATCGAAAAGTTCCATAAACAAGATATTTTACTCAACTGGCCACGAATCAAAGAACCAGTTACAATATGCCGGCATCCAGACAAGCCCGAAATCCCATTTTACAAGCATAATGCACATTCGACCGGATTGGTATGAAACTGAAAAAAGCAGATGCACAAATGGCGCCACTAATATTGTTAACAGCAACAGAAATTGCACAAAAAACGAGCGATCAGCACTGTAGTCCGCAAATCCTATGCTGTTACGAAGGTAGCATAATAAGACTGAACTGGGCGAAACGAAACACAAAATACGGGGAAAACATTCGTACAACAATGCGAACACTAGGTTTAGTCTCAGTCCATTAATACAAGAATGACCGTAATACAAAGAGAATGACACCTACGCGCACACATACAAACGAATACACTCTCACAAATCAATGCTCAATCACCACTAACAAGAAACAGAAGCAAAACTGAAAATCAGACTAGTTGTCATCCAATAAATCAAATTAAAACCCGAGTTGTATATAAATTAAAGTTTGTAAAATGTTGTTCAGTATTCTTGAAATAAACCAGCAATTATCCACTTTGTTATTAAACTTGTTTTCTCTTCCTAATAAAACATAAATAAATAAATGTTCCCGGTAATTTTCTCTGCCATTGCTTTTGTAAAATGTGTGTGCTTGTTTTGCTAAATATGTGAAATGCCATAGGCAATGATATAAGTCGTGCTGGGGACGATGACAGCGGACTGTTTCGGTCTTTGCTGAACGCCAACCTTTCAATAGGTGAAGATCAGCATTCACTACTTCTGCAGATGCGACAGAATGCGTCTACCGAGTTGGAGGCGGCGATGTACGGCAACAACACCTGCGATGACGTTAGTGAAAATCCGATTGTAAGACAATGCCACCATGCGGAGTCCACATCAAATGACGCCTGTGATGCATCCTACTCGCAACCTGTTACAAATGCGCAAAATGCCCATAAAAGGTAAGGATAAGCGCAGCTTACAGAATAGGTGGCATATTTTTTGAAAAATATTTCTTTTGCTTATAAATAGTTTTCTCACATTCACCCAACCTTTCTTCTATTTTTATCCATTGGATTATATTTTGCTAGACCCTTCCTATCCTCCTATTCACAATCAGCGCTCTATAAACTAACTAATGTTGAAGTAATATTTATTTTCTAAGTCATCACAACTTAGGAAACATAATAGGCTAAGGCCAGTTAAGATGAAGAATGAAGTAATTTCAGACTCCGAATCTGATAAAATCGATAATCAATGCGAGTACGATGTGATAGACACAGGATACTTTTTTGACAACATATTCATCGAAAGGTAATAACACAAGACAGTTTAAGTAGCGTTTAATTAAAAGAAAATCATAAAATTTAAATTTGTTTATTTTGCAATGGACAAAGTCTAACTATCTTATCTATCTATCAATTCAAATACGCTTACAAGCTGATCTAAATCCTATTTCTTATATTTTTATGGCGTTTGCTCAACGCTTTTCCTAACGCCAGTTCAATACGGCATTTCGCACCCTTTGGCATAATGATTTTTAAACATTACCATTTTCCTAGATTTTATACTAAAATATTTTCTGTATTATCTTGTTAAATTCCATTTGCTTACATCCATGCCAATTTATAGCGAGACCAGTTTTAAGGTCACTATCAAATTTAATCGGCCGTATGGCTTCTCAAACGTACACTTGATTACAATCATGAGAAGGAATTGCGTTAACACCAGATGCGTCGAATTATACGATCTTTTCTATTAAATTAGGAAACAAGCTGCCTAATTCACATGCTTGTTTTAAAATAGTTATTTTTTTGTATTTTACAAGCAAAGTGTTTACTTTTCTTCCACACTACGAATCAGGTATAACCATTATCTTTCCCCAAATTTGTTTTCCTGTGGTTATAAGGCTCTACGTCAAATACTTTTGTAACTTTTCTCATTACAGATCCAATAAATTTATTTCTACTTGGGAGTTGTTATTTTCTAGTAGGTTCGTAATACCCAGATTGCCGTCATTGAACATTCTGTCTGCGCAAAACTCATTATTTTCTTCCAGTGTCTGTCGATTACTAACTTTTCATAAGTGATATCTTATTTCTACCGCTTCGTCTCTTCATCACTTATCCTCTTACCTATTTTGATGTCTGAGTTTAATTCCTCTTTATCTTACTTGTCTTTGTTTTACTGTTTCCTTTGTGTAATGTCTTAGCCAGAAAATCTTACTTCAACACAACTTTATTTATCGATCCTTAACTTTGTGTAATCTTAGATATGTTTATCGGTCTGTAATTAAATCTTATTTGAAATGGCTTCGTTGTTGTTAGTTCTTTTCACTACTTGGTGAGTTCGTGTTTTGCATGAAACGTTGCACTAGTTTATGCGTTAATCTTTTTTGTAACCTATTTGTGAAGCTAGTGTTCACAGTTGCGATTCGCTTGAACTCATAGCGTATTAAATATGCTTTCTACTATCTTCGAAGCTTCTTCGCATTGTTCTGACGTTTCGATAGTTCGTTCCCGCAATCATCCTCAGAGCTCATTCATTAATCACACAAATGTTAATGAAGAAGCTGCAATATAAAACACACAATTAGCTCTCTTCTTTGGCAACTCATTCTTTTGTAAACATTAATTCAACTTACTATAAACCAATGCTATTGGTTCTTTAACAAATACACATACATATGTGTTTATCCACATAATCCTATGAAGATATATACCATTATATATTTGTACGTTTTGATCCATGTATCTCAGGTCAAATTAGTTTACATGGAGTATCTGGTATAAATTGTTATAAAGTCAATTGACCTTTCATCTTTAGACGAGTCATTTGGTTATGTAGCTCATATTAAGATTACATCCACATATATATACATCCGCTTAAATTTTCCAATTTTATGCATAGCAAACAATACTAGATCATAGGCAAGTTTGGAAGTTTCACTAAATTTTTAAGTTGCCTTCTCTAGCCATTGAACGTATTTAGACTCATACCAGCATAGCACCATGTTAATAGTTAGGTAAGTTATTTCCGGCTATTTATATAAATAAGGATGTTGATGTTGGTTTACCAAGTGTTAACAAATGCTAAAGTAAGTTGAACGTTCGATATGCGAATGAAATTGAAAAACTGAGGCTAATTCTAAATCAAACATACGCCGAAATAAAAAAAGAATGAAAAGGCGAAGGAGAGAATTGACAATTAAAGTAATCGCGAAAGAGCTTCATGCATAAATGGATATTTCAGATCCGATTTCAGAAGAATTATAAGGCATTTCTCAAAATTAAAAAAAGGGTTAAATAAGGCCCGATAAAGCAGTGAGAGCAAATTCAAGAGATAACAAATTGAAATTTTTATGTTAAATCTATTTGTTTTTCTGTCGCACTTTTAATAATTTACTCTAAATATTTCCTCGAATTCATGTAGTCATTTTTCCTACTAATGGTCATGGGCTTTTCGATTTTTCAACTCTTGAAACATTCATACTATTATTTCTTGATTTTATTTCGATTTGACTCTTATTAACCTGGTCAATCTGTTTCGGTTGCATGTGATTGATACGTTTACGGTTTTCCCAACTTATTTGATGGCCAGATTAATGTGAGAGTCTAGCTAGGTCAGAATATTTAGTGTGATCATATATACAGGTTGTTTTGAGTTATACTGTTCTAGCCTTAATTGGGCGTATCGTTTCCTCTACATACTTCAGCGTTCCGTCTTTTTAAGGTATTTCGTATGTTCCTGAAGTGTTCAAAGGTTTGATTCTCTATTTTTGGTTTGTTAGTTTACTGCCTAAGATGGGTGCTTATTTCAATACAGTTGCAATATTATATTTGGCTCGTAATGTTCTTATTTAACTACTGAATTTTGAATCTAGTATTACCAGGTCGTACGGTATCTCGAGGTTTCTTCCGCTTTATATATATCGTCGAATTTTCCTATTACTCTTTCCATTATTTTATCTATTAATTCACATGGGAATCCATTCTCCTAGAATATTTCATTAAGTCTTATGATTTCGTGTTTTCTATATTTCATATCAGCTATTTCAAGATATCTCACTATTTTAGATTTCAAAATGACCATTTTCATACCATGCGGATTATTTGAGTAAAAATTAAGCTCAATACCCGAATTAATCTTTCGTATCGACATCCTTTTCCAGCATCCATCCATTTCGTCTCAATTTCACATCAAGGAATGCTATCTCTCTCCTTGTTTCCTTTTCCAACGTGAACTTTAGATCACCTATATAATTTGTGAAATTAATGAGGTTTACTATTTCATTATCACCATGGTGCCATATTATAAAACATCATCAAGAAATCTTACAAACTATTTCGCTTTAAGAGGTGTTCTATCTAGGGTTTTTTGAGCACAATGAATATTTTAGAAAAGTATCAGCTAAAATATTTTGCACTTCGAAAGGCATATCGTTAATGTAAGCGATGCAAACTTTCATGTTTACATTGCATATATAGGAAATATTGTGTGCATGTATGTAATATGGTAAATCTATACGCAGACAATCTAACAATGGAGAAATTATGACTTAAAATAATAGACATAAATCTGAAGATAAATAAATTGTTACACGAATTATCACTTAAACTCTATGTCAGTTTGTGGTAGCAATATTGTTTTTTAACAATAAGGAGCGTGGATAGTTAAGAAGACGATCGGAGGGTTTGTTCAACATATTTTCCAAAGAATATAAGGTAAAATAGAACTATTTGTGTGCTAGTAAACTATTTCGGCGCAACATAAATATTTTCATAAAGAGTTTTCTTATTTGTTGGTAAACCTTTGCGCATTACTTCAATTTTACATTATTTTACGCAAGCGAAGAAACTTGTTAGCTAATTAAATTTGTTGTTTGTGTGCAATCTCAATAATATTTTTCATATCGAATTATAAGGTACAAATCTGTTTCAAGTGCTGGCAAAGTGTTTCTTTTCTGTGACATTGTAGTCTGGTGGTCAATCAACTAATGTGTACCTAACTGCAGTTTAGGTGCTGCTACTGCTTATAAAATTCAGTTGCAGGTTATAATCCTACATGAAAGATTGGTTGAGTGCTCTACCTTCTTCAGTTTCTAATAAACTGTCCAATTATATACATATATTTATCAGTGTAAATTAAGCATTGTATAATGGAGAAAAAGGTAATTCATCCAGTAGACCAGTTTCGTCCTTATTCGGAACACATCACGTACTGTCACGAAATTGCCGCGGACAGGGCTCGAACCTGGGCACGTCTGCTTCGGAATGTGTCGCTCTAACGACTGAGTCACATGCCGCATACTACGCAGAATTTTCAGTTATACAATAACTATTTCTTCTTGGTTAGGCTTTCCTTTATGTGGAGCCTATATGGCATAACTGTAGACCTAAAGTTCCATCTAACCACCCAAAATCTGCCTTATGACGCTTTGAATGCTATTTCGGTCGTAATCCATCTTCCTAAAACTGCGTTTGTCGCACAGCCTTCGTCTAATTTGACATTCTAACCACCGGGATGTCCGAAAGCCGTTCAGACGTAGGGGCCAAATTTGTTAAATTTTAACTGAAATCAATATTTCCTTTTGCAGAATGGTTGAAACTTAGCGCGTACACATTTACGTCTCCAGGAACCCGGTTGCCTTTGTGGAACCAAGGGTATGGAGTACTCCAGCTATGTAAGCAGCAATAGGTGGAAAGATAATACTATGCCTGGTCGGATCACTCTCACATGGAACTGGCAGATGAATCGCATTTGCCAGTTAACTGGGCGCGAATGTGACACATTGGGAAGTGTCTCAGAAAAAATGGTTTCCTGAAAACAAGCAATTGGAATACCGTACATTTGCAGTTATCCAGCAGTAAAATCCCTAATGTTCTAAGAGCCAATGGATAAACTACCCTTGTGCTTAAACAGCACACGAGAATCAGCTAAGAATACCAGACGTCCACGATGCCTATTTTAGCGTGCACTGCCTCAGCAAAAAGAAGTTAACATTGCCTACCGTCTTCCTTCTACTTATTCCTTGCTGTAGTGGATATGTGCACGACAATTTGTGACTTCTGTCGTCTTAACGGAAAGGCCTATCGGGAACTAAACGATGTCTGTTTGAACTGTTTAAGTTAGGACCGTATAAATTTCCTCACCAACTAATATGCAACGATATTGGCCATTCTTCACAATATAATAGAACCTTCAGGGGTAGAACTCTGATTCTAGACTCCTTTGCATTAGCTTGCTTATCCACCCGGCACAGTTCGGTAGATAAAGCGAGTCTTTTATATTGAACACTGGCAGATGCAACGTGAAGCTATTGATTTTATTATATATATATATATATATATATATATATATATATATATATATCTGTGTTCTATGCAGTTACGCCCGAGCGCACATTCCTAGTTGGGATAGATAATTTTTATTCAGTGTCATTCTGATATTAAATGGCTTACCACCAAAGGCTGATAAGCATCATCTCCCCATTAGTTTATTCTCTTTCCCTTGGATGGTCTGCTGCGCGCGGATAACAAACACGCTCTACTCAGAGTATCTCATTTTTCTAAATTCGCCAGATAACACCATCACCAATTCATCTGCCAATGCAAGCACTCACGCCAAGTGCAGGCTAGGAGCTGGATTTTGTTTGTCAAGCGCTGATGAAGATGCTCGCCGTAAGTCTATCGAAAGTCAACTCTGACACCACCATACAATTGTAGCAAACTTGTGTGCAAAAAGTTAAGTAAACGCATATTTATACCAAAGGAGATTATCTTATTAATCCCACACAAAATAATAGCCGATATTTGTTTGGATTAAGGCTTAAGGAGGGTTTGCGAAAGTCACCATTTATATGTTACCCTTTTGCATTATTCTGCTGAGTAGAGCATTGGTTTCAAGTCATTACATAGCATTCATATAACTCTAATTCATTTTAAGGCTAATTAAGTTCTCAAAATTGATTAATTGAACGAGACTGCACCTTTATTTCTGGCCTATTTTCTCAATGCTGGCTGGTATGATAATCAATTAATAAAGTGTCTTAAATGCCCGTCGACGATTTCGGTTGATAATGCAAGTTTATGTCTTTGATGACATGGTATGATTATTGTATCCACTGGCCTCGATTCTGCCCCACGAACTGAATTTAGCCGTCGGTATTTGGTACACGTGTACCGCTATTGTACGTCTAACGCGTTGTTAGTAGTAACTACGCCTTGAAACCCGAGCCTTAGGTTTTCCTGGAAAATGATTGGTTCAGTCTCCTTATTATTGACAGCTTTCACATTAACGTTACCTGTACAAATATTTATGGTCCGCCGAAAATTGGTTTTGGAATTTTCCCAGTTTGTTCAGTATATATATACTATGAACACATTCAAAATGAAAGCAATGACGCATCACATGGTATTACGAAGGCGAAGCAGTCTGCATTGCTTAATAGCAAGAGAGACAAGCTAAGGAGGGATTGGTTACAACAAATGTGAAGTTATGATTGGTTGAGTAATATATATATATATATATATATATATATATATATATATATATATATATACTGCGGACACATTCAAAATGAAAGCGATGAATTAGTAACAGACGTTGCTAAAAAATTGATCTGTGCACTGTTATGAACTGACAACACATACAGTATTTTGTTTGTGAATAAGGTGTGATGGTTACTTACAGGAAATAAATGGTGGTTGTTGAATGAGAAATTGTTACGTATTCAACGCTTTTTACTGTTTGACCTACTATCCTTCAAATGTAACGTCAGTTTTATCCTCGTGTCGTGTAAGGGCAGACGATTAATATCATTTTTGAGAGCATAAGAACGGAAGTACATATTACAATGAACTAAATGTTACGAAGTCATAAATGCTCGTTTTTATTATCACACTGAAAATTGCGTGTTAAGATTATTTCCTGGTTTAAAGTAATTCATTTTGCAGATCATCCATCTTATTCCATGTGATTAAATCTTCCTATTTAACAGTTTTTCTCGCCAACAATCTAACGAATCAAATTGCGTTCAGAGGTCAACGAATAGAAAACTCGGTGATTATCAAACTGCAGATTCAAGTAATTTGTCGAATTCACAAGCTAATAACACAGACACTTGCACCTTTGGAGCTGATTTATCCGTAACGGATTCTATGGCAGGTAAGTGGAATATATAGCCAGTTGGCAGTAATTTAAATAGTTTCTTAGCGAGTTTTCTTGTAAAATATTACTACAAAAAATAGTATCTAAACAATAAACATATAATGTTTAAAAACGTTGTCGGTTTGACTAAAAGCATTATTTTCACTGGTGGTGATCAGAATTATTTCAATCATTTTGCAAGATTCAGATGAGCTCCAGTTCCATCGCGCGTAACCAGCTGCATGCCATAGCAAAACTATATCAGTCACGTTTTGACGCATTTGGAATTTCCATGGTCATCATCAGAGTACGACAGCAAACTGACTAGTGAGGATCAAATCGCAATGCATATGTTTGGAAAGCAAAATTAGATATGCGGCTCTCACCTCTAGTAGTCTTGAATACATTCTACTTGACTGGAAATGTGTGCTGCAAAATTTCTATGTAGTCACGAAAATAATTTCTTTCAGCTTTTGACACATTTCTACAAGTTATACAATTAATCAATCATTGATTGTGCGGCCGATGATAAACGTCGTGCTCTGATGATCATCTTTATGGCAGTATGGAACTCGTCAGTATATGTAACTGACGGTAGTTTCGCTAAGTTTTGCGACTTGTATGATACATCGTGATTGGTGTTTGTCTCCAGTTCGTAGACTTAATCTGAAGAATTAGATATAATTATTTTCCTGATGGTGTTTGTTTTATATTCTATAATTTGTTGCCAATGGTAGACTCAAAAATAAATTTACCGTGATTTTGGCTACCGTCACATTGAGTATATTGTTCGTGAACACCTTGATAATGAAGCATTAACATGGTCTTTATTCATATCCGAATGAACGTAGAAAACAATGCAGCAGCCTAATCTGCCAATGTCTGTTTTCATAGGTCGCTTTTTCATGTTAGCTCTAGAGATAGGTAAGAGGAAGGAAACTGGTGATGTTGCTTTCTGGTGTTCAGAACAAAACTGCCAGCTGGATTTGCCAATCCTTAGATGACCCAATATTATGGTTTTATTTGGCCACATGGTCCCAAGTTAGATCATATCTTTAGAAATATATATTGCAATTTAAGACGGCAAATTAAAACGCACGGGTGGTGAACATTCGAATAACAGTGACATGCTCATTCGTCGTCTTAAACAGACGAACACTATCGACACAAAAGCGGTCAGAATGTATGGCCTGTCTTAAGTAAAATTATCGTTTAAAGAAGCACAGTTCAGCCACTGTGATTAATCGAGTCAATGCTAAACACATTGGTGCACCAACTGACAAGAGTACTACGAATGACCCTGCCGCCAATATAGGTTGTAGCTTAAACGAACATTGGTTGCGCGTGCGGTGATAACAATTACTATAATCAAGGTTGCGATCTTTATATAAGCACCTAGCCTATTACTTAAATATGTCAGTATAAACTAAAAATTGTACAGTGTAGAAAAGGCAATTCATCCAGTAGACCAGTTTCGTCCTTATTGGGAACGCATCACGTACTGGCAGATGCCATATGAGCTCCACCTAAAGTAAAAATGACTAACCAAGTTACATTAGTTTGTATATAACTGAAAATTGTGTGTGGTGTGCGGCAGGGTGGCTCAGTGGTTTGAGCACCAGATTCCGAAGCAGGCGTGCTGGGGTTCGAGCCCTGTCCGCGGCAAATTCTGACCAGTGCGTGTAGAGTTCCCAATAAGGACGTTACCGGTCTACTGGATGAATTGCCTTTTCTACACTATACAATTCTTAGTTTATACTGAAATATGTAAGTAATTAATTGGTCAGGTGCTTATATCAAGATCGCAAGCTTGATTATAGTAATTTCTGGTAGCTTCTTCGCCTGGATCTATCGATAATCTGACATAACTAGCTTCTTGGCACCATTTCGTGTATGTTTTTATCTGAGCTCGACAATAAACGACAGAAAACTACAAGTGTTTGAGGCTGGCCTACCATTTAAATGAAATATCTTTTTTATTTGACCCTGTTGTCTATGCATATACATTTGGTTTTAAGCAAACAATGTAAAAATTAATGGGCCAAGTTTCAGTTTTAATTTATTATTGAACTAATGTTATGTGATTTGAAGGACGCACATCAGGTGATGTTCTAGCTGCACAAGTGATAAGACAAATGTCAAAAGGCAGCCTGCTGAGTGTGTGTATCTTCTGTACGTAAAAATATGTAACTTATTTGAATGGTAAAATAACATTATTCTTTAACTACTCTATCCATCTTCCTGGCTATATTTAATTCAATTTATATAGGTATGTATAAACCTGTTTTTCATGTGTGTCTGTGTTGGTATGTGTATAATTTAAACTGTTACTCATTTCGCATGTTAGTAATAATAATATTTTTCTTTATTATCAGGCATCTATTGATAGTGGATTTGACCGCATTTTTCTTGTGCGGGACAATTGATAGCACTCTTAGGTCGGTAAAATCTTGAATTTTGATCATTTTCCGGTGCTCTGATTATTGGCCTCGATTGATGGGTTCTCACTTGTCCCTTCTTTTTTAAGCCTTCCATTTCTTGCCCAAACATCAAGTGGGCTTTGGGCATAGGGCTAGCTCCCGCTGATGAGTCGTGAGTAAACACGATACGCGCGTATACATGACGTTATAACACTATTTTCATACTGATTTTGACATATCCTTCTGACACTACTTGAACTAATTTGTTGTTAGGTTCGTGCTACCTAAAATTTAATTGTAGATAAGTTAGGTCTGAACAACAGTGTTAAACTACTTTAAAACTTGAATTAATGGAATATTTAACTCATTTTAGCTTCGAGTATAAAAAAATTTAGACGATATATTTGCTTCTAAATGAAATTGTTCCCATTATATTAAATTTAGTTTCTTCGTTTTAGTGCGTTGTTTATGTTTTTATTAATTTAAAGTATGCTTAAATTTAACTTAAACGATTTTAAACCTCAGGAACCACTTCTTGTTACACTGAAGAGTACTCTTTTCATTTATATTGCTTCAAGTCTGCTTAACTGTACTGCCTGGCAAAGGCGTGTAACGTAGTCTTTATTCGTGTTAATAATTGTTATCTGGAACTTATCGATACCTCTATTTTGGCGTCTTCGTAGCTAGAGTCAATCATATTATCGTATTGAACTCATTTGTTCTATTGATAATAACGATAATATTTCCATCATCATTAATTGACGAAACTAGCTTTGTACTTATCAACGTGAAGTTCGTCAATATCATTATATTATTCTTATCTGTCAGCGTATGTGCGTCAATTATGCACTCAAGTGTAATCGAGAGTTGTTCCGGCTTGAGTGAATCAGTTTTCGTAATTTGTAGGCGCGTTTACCTAAATATAACAACTATTTAATTTTTTATTGACTGTTAAAATAAGTTTTGAGAAACCTTTCGCAGTATAAAACCTTCTTAGCCTTTTCAATGTTAATGTAGCCTGGCTAAATTAAAAAAATAGTAATTAACATCAACGCATGACCGAACAATGTTAATGGACTTCTGTGTGCTTGTGTTCGTGTGTGGTTGAGAATTTCAGAATTACAACTTTGTTCTGATAACAAGATACTCTGAACCTACGCAATTATATTGAATTTTTATTGTTACACGTAATTAGTCAAAAATGAAAACGCGCGAACATTGAGAAAAAATAAATATACAGTTATATATATATATATATATATATATATATATATATATATATATATATATATATATATATATATATATATATATGTATATATAGTTTATTTAAAACTAACAATACCAATATACAAAAATTCTGTCATATTACTTAAGTGCAAAATGACTTCCCAGGTGAAATTGTCTATTACTTGGCGATAGATTGTGGGTGGTCAGTTGAAAATTTAGGTTGAAATCAATACCAGACAGGCTCCAAGTAAAGCAAAGTCTGAACAAAAATCGTAAGCTTGAATGTAACTGAAAAGTTGTTTTGCGCAAAACAAAGACTAACATAACGAAGAGGAGATTGGTTACGACAAATGTACGGTGGGATTGGACAAACGAATATATATACACTAAAACAATCATTGATTTCACAGGTTGTGAAGGAAACTATTTAATTCCAGTTTGTGGAATTAAGATAAGTATCCATCCATCTTGTTATACCAGTTGCGAAACGCAAAATTGAAAAATAGTCCAATGTACTGACGTGTTCGAGCTAGCAGTTCGGTAAGACGATAAATGGAGAGCACACTACGATAATATGAAATTATTGCAAATCAAAGTGCCGCTCTCAATCACTAGTAGACCTAAATACATTGTAATTGATTGTAATGCTTGTATGAGTACTAGGGGTTGAGAGCCGCGTTTTGATTTTCAACACTTTATACGCTTTGCGGGTTGACTCTCGTTAGTCAATTTGCTGCCCTGCTCAACTATGGAAGATGGAACGTTCCATTAAGTGTGTTCGACGGCAGTTTTATTATATTGCACGATTATTTAGGTGTATCGGATTAGTGTTCATTACACCGGCCACGGTGACACCCACTACCAAATATAAGTGCTCAATGAGGCTGAAACCGGTCTAGCAGTCATCATCACGAACATAAATTATTTGTAAATAATGCTTAACTGCCGCATAATCATGAAAAAGTTAATAATTATATAAAAATAAAATATTAACACTCATAAGTAGAATGATAATATTAATAATGGTAAACTTAATTTTTTAAATCAAAACATTGTAAGACAATAATGATAGTTCGATCTAGCTTACATGCTTATGCCATACCTAGATAAAAATATTTAGGTCAAGGTTGCGATCTTGATGTAAGCACCAGTCCTATTATGTAAATAAAGTTTTAAGTATAGGCTAAGCATTGTATAATGTGGTAAATACAGTTCATCGAGTCCTCAATGGAGACGAAACCGGTCTACTGGATGAATTGGCTTTTCTATGTTATACAATGCTTAGTTTATAATGAAATATGTATGTTTATAATGAGAATGGTATTTATATCAAAATGTCAAACTTGACTTAAATTATTGTTATTGCCGTCCGCGCAACCGATGTTCGTTTAAGTACTTCGGTATAAGACAAAAATGGGATCACCCGGACATCTAAACAACACAATCTAGGCGAATTTTACTTTAAGACGATGCTATATCGGAAACATAGCTTCCTTGTGATTTATATTGTATTTCTCCGTAAGCAAAGCCGAGCCTGGCAATTTGCTATACCAGCCTGAGAACATAGAGTTAAGAAAATAGTGACTACTATAAGTCTGCAACATGATCGACACTGAGCAAAATCAGGTAGGATATCGCGCAGGGTTTCTGACAAAGAACTATAATGCGCATGTAGACCCAAACTTGATAAATAGTTGTCTTCATCTGTTTCTGTCATATAAAATTCTGCTCACTATGTGTCGTACGCCAGTCTGGCGTTGGCTGAGTTCATTCTGATCTACTAGGTGATAAAATTAAAGATGTACATTAAACGTGGCAGAACCAGAGCAGTTGATGGAGCTTTATTTGCTTTATTGTAGGCCGTAATTCTACGTGAAATTACTGTATTAAGAGCTTTTATAGCGTTTACACATTTAGCTAGTATGCCATTTTCCGTTAAACATAGCATATAACGTTGTGTCGTACGCACAATGGAAGAATAGAAAGCTGACTATTGTACGACGGTGATATTCATGACGCTTGCCTTAAGGTAAGAATAGGATCTACACAACCGCGTCCTAGCCGCAATCCGTCATGTTCTACTGTGGTATGGAACTTATACGCGTTTTTGAGACGGCGTAAGATAATCGAAGCACACAGTGTAGATACAACTCGAATCAAGCTTATAACATGATTGTTATCGCATTAATTAAAATTGTTGTTTAGACGACGGGAATGATTGCTGACTCGCTCCAAGTAATCGTAACGGTTGCTTTATTCTCCTTAGTACAAAAGAAATTAGTTAAATCCCTAGGAATTATGTCACCACTGTTCTTAAATAAGGTCGGTAGAGATCATTTGAATCCGCAGCTTTGCGAATTTTGTGAGATAGGATAATATTATGTATTTATATCTGTTACTTGCTTTTTGATATTAACGTTCAACATTGGTGCAAGGGTCCAAGTAGATTATTAAGCCTACAAATGAATACGTCACGCTTTATGGCTTATTATCAAATAGTTGTTAGGGATTATTATTTTTCGCCAACTGTTAATTTTCTCGGACCTGTTACTCGGACAAAATGGAATAAACATCGGATTTTACATTAAGCAAATACTTGCTACATCTCCTCAGCATTTCTATTCCAGAAGAATTCAAGATCAGCGTAGAAACAGCTTAGTTTTGCATCTAATAGCTCTACGAGTATTATTGTAAGACGAACTAGGAAGAATTTGGCGCCTAGTTTCCTGAATCTTCATAGGTGTATCAGAAAGTATGACCACATATGCGGGAACCTAGGATATCTACTACTTTATTATTTTCATTTTGCATAGCATATTTTATCTTCCTCCGCAATACATTCGGAATTCCACCATCAAGACCAGCTAATTTTGAATTTATAATCTTCATATTCTTGTTGTAAAGATGGTGTTAGAGTTTACTTTCATCTATTTGAAGCTTATTTATTAGCCTTCCGGAGAATGTATGTGAAAATCTGTCACTTATGAAAGCAACTCGTGTTGGAATATGTGTTTGAAAACGAGCTAAAGTCCTGAATGCAACCACACCATTTATAACTAATTGCTACGTGATATATTTGTGTCCACGGTTGTCCTGTTGTAGGAGAATACCATGTTGAATAACAAGCTACACGACTGAAGTTGCACTTCTTATGTATAATCTATGTTATGCGTAACTATCTTTTAATCGGCCACCATTATCTTTGGAGATAGAACTTAAAAAAATATCTGCCATCCAAGAGAAATTTTATATACAAACGCAAAATTTGACCAGTCATGTCACACAGACAGGACCATATATATTGGCTAATTTCCATGCATAGCTCGGAGACGAAATGTCCTTGTTGTCCTCTGTGCTGCGTTCCGAGAAAGAGTATGGAGATGCAACGAAAAGACTGCGTTGATTAATTTCTAGGTCCACGCTGTGTCAGCCTCGGTTGTCGCTGGGTTCTGACTGATGCCGTTACTCCGAAAGTATCCACATCATTTGCATTATCCATCCAAAATGTAGGACTGTCAATTTAAAAATAAATTAAAACCTATCCATCACAGAGACAGACACCGTGTTTACCAAGAAATGAGGATCAGTCTAACTATCGCTGATTTTCCAGTGAATATTGCCCAACCATGAAAGACAATCCTGCAACTACTAATTTTGATGATAACATTCCGAAAAATAATTTTAAAACAGTTGATTAATGAATTGATATTAGTTTCAAAGCGTGCCGTACAAAGTCGTCCTAGTTACAGTTATCCATTGAATTGAAGAAGCTGCTGCTTATAAACTAAGGTCACTACTGACTTTTCATTGTTCGGTTGTGAAGAATTATATTGTACTAAAGGTTCGAAGTCAGGAAGCTTAGGGGCACACAAATAAAGTAATAGATGAATATATACTTTTTCTCCAGAGCTACAAAATGGGTTCCACTTGAATGTAAGGCTAACCAGATAAAATGCTAGTATATGATTGAAAATTACGTTTCGGGTGCAGCGGTGTTGGCGCAGTGGTATGATTGCTAGACTTAGATTCAACTGTGCCCCGATGCTAGAACCAATCGCGGAGAATCCTGATATGCTTCCGGTGGACTCCAAATAAGGACGAAACCGGTCTACCTGATGAATTATCTCTGCTACCATGTGCAATGTTTAGTTTATACTGACCAAATACATACAATCAAAGCCCTACAATTAAGCTTTAATCCAGTATAACTTTGGCATGCGGCGTTTTTTCTTCTAGAACGACAAATCGGGGATGACTAGCTAGAAATTCAGGTCATCATCATCATCACCATGTCCAGCCATACAAAGTCCAAAGTGACTAATGTTTCACTGCCATATAACCATAAAGAGTGAAAAATAGTATATAAGTGAATTTACACAAATTATTAGTGACATTTACGAGAGAGAGAGAGTGAGGGAATACCTTACTACTCTGAGTAAACTTATCAGGATAACTCACAGAAATGAGGCAAACTAAACCTCTCAACAGCACCATTATGACAAAGATAGCATTCGGGCAAGGCGACATCAGCAATACAGCTTCCTTGCGGATTTCACTGTATCACGTCATAAACATACCAAACCTCGCAGATAACTTTGCCCTAATAAGAAAAGAAAGTTACGAAGATGATTCTACTAGGCATCGGCAACAAGATCGCCACTGTGCTCGATTCGATGCCATACGCTAAGGGTTTCTAACCAAGAATTATGATGCGCACGATGATCCCATCCCGGCAGACGAGTGGATCCTATACTACCCAATTTGGATGTAAGTGACTTCAACTGTTTCTGCCATGTCAAAATCAGCCCATCTTGTTTCTTACGCCAATTTGGTGCTGGATGAGAGAACAGAGCTCTACTGAGCAATCGAAATGAGGGCATACGCAAAACGTGACCGAGGCAACGAAGTTGATGGAGACTTAATTGATTTTCTAACGACGGGCACTTATTGTCAGATCCAAAAATACGTCTATCGATGTCAGCATTAGCTATTCGTTGTTGGTAACCAACATGTGGTATACTTCTCAAACAACGATGACTGTAAGCATTTCAAATCATCAACTTTAAGAGGCCAAGTTTCACTAGCGTATAGTAAGACTGTGCGTACAGATGTATTGTAAACAGGACCTTTAAAGCAAAGTGAAATATTCGCGTTTCTCCGTAAATGACGAAGGTTCGAGAAAGATACTCTAGCTTTCGCGATACGTATTCTCAGCTCGTCGAACATATTGCCTATGTTATTGATAGAGCTCCCAAGATATGTAAACCTGTCGACTATGTCTAGATCATCATTCTGCAGTCGCAACGTTGGAGTGAGTGGTGGGTGATCTTGTTACAGTATCTTACATTTAGATTGTGCGAATTTCATACCGAAAGACGGAATAACGTCTGCTAATCTATTCATGGTGGCTTGGGCAGCATCCCGATTGTCGAATAATAGTACGATATCGTCCGCATAGTCAAGATCGACTAGTTTATCGCCCGGGATACCTTCAACTCAAGCATCCTGAATGTGTGGGCGAGTGTTGTAGGGGTACTTTTCGCTGTTGCTATCTCGTTCCTCATTTTGTACCCCTACTACATATCAATGGTTGTTATTATTATTACCCATGCGTCTAATCAGTCTGATCTTTTTCGGATGATTGATGTGAGAAGGCAAAAACATCTGGTCATACGTATATTAGATATAAAGTTGCAAATAGTAATGTAATTCACAGTTAGTTCAAATTGAATATATGTTAGTTAGCTGTAAAAATAGATTTTTATGCAAAAATAGGTCTTAAACACCATTCACAGTGAGAATAGTCAAACGATTAAAAATACATGACAATATGAACATAGTAAGATGATTTATGTTTATAGAGGAAAATGTTTTACACACAAATAGTTATTCTTACACAAATGTCTGGATTGAATTGTATTTTTATCATCGATTTAAAACATGAAGATATGTAAAAAGTCATCGTTAAAAGCAATCACTAAAATGAAGGAGTAAGCCCCATAAAAACTTCAATGATCAAAACTCACGAATATTTATTTCATGTCATTATTATAATCTATTATTCTCTGAAATTCTGAATGGCACAATTAACTGACAACAGTAAAAATTGTTAATATTCCAATTGAGCGGACTAAATCCGCAGCGACACAATAGTCCACCGCGTGATCCTCGCGGATCGCGCGCGGTTCTGTCTATTTTATAAAAACACTATTAATTACAAATAAAATTGCAGTTCAAGAAATATCGATTAAAACTGCTTGAAACTAAAAGAGATTGTTCCTAAAATCACAGCTAAGAGAAATACTGTTTAAGGACAGAGTTAGAATATTTGACCTTAAAGAGCACAGCGTTTGTAAAAATTGACCTTCGTTGGGTTGTAACACGGAGCCGCGTGTTACATACACCCCCCCGACAGTGAAAATTAGTGCACAATGAAGGGGGCTAACCTTACAGGAAGTGTTATTGCTCTGCCATACCGTGTAAAGACTGATTTTGGCTCTGTCAACACTGATACTGGTTTCTCTATCTTTAGCGTTCTTGGACGGATGGTTAGGTCGAAGTGTTCGAGAAAGTCACGTCCAATGATGTTTCATGTTGTGTTGGCGATGATGAACGTATATTTGAAACATCATTTTGAGTTGGAGAACGAGATTGTGTGTACTCGTACCCCAAACGTCGCTATGTTGGAGCCATTCGCGCAGGTCAGACTGTTGGTGTCGACTGGGTGGGTTGGTTCGAGATAATTGTGGCGTAGTGAGCTTACATCTGATCCAGTGTCTATGACAATTCATTCGCCAGAGATTGCGTCACGGATGAGAAAGTATGTTGATAGTGGCAACCGGCGATGAGATTGATTGCTGGCATTTGGGCGTTTGAAGCATGACTTAATTGGAGCCGTCGCTGTAAAGACAATAGTTTGATTGCGCTCTACCGCGAAGGCAACGTGCTTCGAGCCATCAGACGTGGAGCGGCCAACAATTTGGGGTGCTCAGCCTCTGCTGTCGCCGAGGAGGCTGACCCCACCCGTCTTCCGAACCTTCCATGGGCGGATCCTCCTGAGTTGTTGAGGGTGACCGCGCCCATTTGAACGTCGCGTCTGTGTGCGGGTATGTGCAGACGTTTCCGAGGCAATAACGTGTGTAGTGGCCTTCATTGAAAGTGCTTGAATTTCTCAAAATCTAGCTGTTTATTAATTCCTTACTGGCTGTGAGTTCGACGAACCGGGGCACCATAATGTCTCTGTTCGAGGACTTGGCTTAAGGTAAACATATTATCTATACAAACTCGTCCTGCGCGGAATCCGGCCTGTTCTCCTCTTGTATGTGATTCACGCGAAGCGCTATGACCACGTATGATAATCGAAGAAAATAACCCAGATACGACCGGTGTTAATCTTATACCACAATGGTTATCGCACGAATTACGATTGCCTTTTTTGAAGATGGGAATGATAGTCGACTCATTCCAATCAAGTTGTACGGTTTCCTCATTCCATATAGTATAAAAAAGTTTGGTCAACGCTCCTGATATTATATCGCCACCATCCTTAAACAATCCTGGAAGCAAATCATCTGGGCCTGCGGCTTTGCGGCGTTTAAGAGATAGGATTGCATCAAGTACTTCTTACTCGGATAGTTCTTCGGGGCTAAATTTCCAGACTGTTGATGCAGACATGCTTTTGAGAATCGGAACTGACGCGGGTGGCCAAGAAAATTGATCTCTAAAGTGTTCAGCCCACCTGTGAAGACGACTTATTTTATCGCTTATTAAATGGTTGTTAATATCATTTATAGTTTCAATAACTTTTAATCTTCTCGGACGTGTTGCGCGAATAAGTTGGAACAAACAGCGACAATTACCTGACACGAAAGATACTTCCATTTCTTCGGCTTTTCTGGTCCAAACGTTTACGAGATCGACTTTTAGACTGCGCTTAAGTTGGCGTCTTATATTGCGACGGGTATTATTATGAGTCGAACCAGTTGCAATTTGGCGCTTTATTTCGAGTATTGCCATAGATTTTACAGGGAGCCAGTGATTATTTCTACGGGGCCTGCAATGCCACATGCAGTAGTATCTGCATTGTGCATAGTGGAACTTATCTTGGACGCCATGTAGCACAACGTGTAACACTACGTTTGAAGTTTGTACTACATAAATATAGTCTATGTTCAGCGCAGCTATCCAAAAGCCGTTCACCCTTATCGTTGCGCGTCGAGCTTAGAGTGTGTCTTCCCCCTAAATGAAATTCTGTGTTACTTAAGCGCCCAACTTGAGCATTCATGTCATTCATAACCAGGACTATATCTGAACTTCGTACTTTACTTAGTAAGGAGCTTAATTCGGAGTAAAAAGCGTCCTTGCTTTCTTTTGTGCTGCAATCGGTAGGAGCATATGCAGATACAACGAAGAGGCAACGATGATAACGGTTTTTTGTTTTGATTTTAGTAGATTTATTTAAACGTGTCGCACAAAATCGACTATTTAAAGGGATTCATTCAATTAAGCAAGCTTCAGCTCGCGCGCTAAGGGCAATACCAACGCCCCATTTACCGGCTTGAGAGGACTCTGTGGAACCAGATGTTCGAAGCCAATAACGCGTAGATAGGGATGGTGCAACTAGTTCTGTAATACACGTAGGATCCTGTATTCTGGTTTCAGATACGCAACATATGTCGAACTCTAATTTATCCAACGTACGAGCAAGAGATTCTTGCTGTCCAAGTTGTTTTAATGTTCGCACATTAAATGCGCCTACGTTAAAACCTAACCTAGGTTTAATGAATGATCGTCTACTAGAACCATTTTCGATATTTGGCAACCTGGTATTGGGCTCAGTGCTATGATAAAAACCAACCATCGCTTGCAGAAACCAAATGCTCAGTTCAAATGTCGGTCGCGACGACTGGGTACTGCTTGTGAGTGCCAAGTAGGGACGAAACCGTTCCTGTAGTTGAATTTAATTTTCTCTTATGTATTATTTAATTGATATATGTTTATCTATTTCCTTCTATTCGCACTGTTTTGTTGATTTTTGCCAAATTAATAATTTGGGCGGCAAAATTTGTTTACTTACTTTGAATAGCGCCAGAACCGCAAAATTTATTTTTTAAATTACGCAATTTACCTGGCCGCGACTTTAGTCATTAAATGCGTTCATTCATCGCGAAAATAAAGATATTTGACAATTAAACGGAATTTGGTTGCGCGGGCGGTGATAACAATTATTATAATCTTGATATAAGCACTTGACCCATTAATTACTTACATATGTCAGTATAAACAAAGAATTGTATAGTGTAGAAAAGGCAATTCATCCAGTAGACCGGTTTCGTCCTTATTGGGAACTCATCATAAACTGGTCAGAATTTGCCGCGGACAGGGCTCGTACCTAAGCACGTCTGCTTCGGAATCTGGAGTTCTAACCACTGAGCCACCGTGCAGCACACTACACTACACAAAATTTTCAGTTATATACTAACTAATGTAATGATTGTAATAATTGTTATCACCGCCCTCGTAACCAATAGTCGTTTAATTATATAAATGTTCATTTCAATACCACTTCCCCATATAGTGTGGTGTCTGTTCAGTAATGACCGATTTTGGATGGTTAGTTGTAACTTCGGGTCTAAATGGAATCCATATGAGCTCCACCTAAAGGAAAAATAGACCAACCAAGTTATATTAGTTAGTATATAACTGAAAATCGTGTGTAGTGTAGTGTGCGGCAGGATAGCTCAGTGGTTAGAGCACCAGATTCCGAAGCAGACGTGCCCAGGTTCGTATCCTGTCCGCGGCAAATTCTGGCCAGTACTTGATGAGTTCCCAATAAGGACGAAACCGGTCTACTGGATGAATTGCCCTTTCTACACTATAAAATTCTTAGTTTATACTGACATATGTAAGTAATTAATGGTCAGTTGCTTATATCAAGATCTCGACCTTGATTATAATAAGATATTTGATCGTATGTTCCATGAGATTTAGAAGTTATACTGGGAGGTCGGCATCTAATCAAACAAACTTTAAAATTTTACTGAATTAACTATGTTAAAATAATTGCTATAAAATTCATAGTTTCGTTTCCATGTTCAAAAATAAAAATAAATTTTATTGGATACAAAAAATCTTTTCTTTCTGATATTGTATTAAAGTATCTATGAGTGAACATCAATTTGTATATAAATTGAAGTCAAACAAAATAGGAAAGTATAAAAATGGAGAGAATGTGAAATAAGGGAACAACCAATCAATTGCGTGCATCACACCCAGTTCAAGCTCAAAGCCCGGACTTGCTACTTCTATCTGCATAAATCCGGCTGAAATTTTTAAAATCTATATAGCTTCGTATGTGGCTAACTCCCTTCTGTTTTTGAATTTCGTAATTTTCTTAAATGCAACGTCTAGGGCATATACGTTTGAGGTTTCAATTCCTATAAAAACCGTTTATTCCTATCATATGGCAACATGAAGCCTATATTAACTTCACTGATTATTGATATAAAAAAATGAGAACATCATACGCGTATAATTGAGCCTTGTTAAAAATACACGCAGAAACATATATATACGCATCTATAAGCGAGGTCTCATCTCTCGTACAATAAGCTGAAGTAGAGTAATGGAGGATATAGTAATCAATCGAGACCTTTTTGTTTGGACCACTACAGGAATAACAAAGACAACTGAGGCTTCACTATGCGCGTAACGTTGAGATAAATCCTCTGGTAATATGCATTTGTGCTGCTTGTCACATCCGTCGTACTTTCTCTTGAATTAGTGCATGTTCGCCAAGCAAATGATGACAGCTTTTAGTAAGACCGACCGGAGTATTGCCTTTTTTCACAAGGAGTATCATCGCTTTCCATTAGCACAGGAAAGGCTTGAAATAGCGCTGTCGATCTGACTACTTTTAGTCGGCTATTTAGCAAGTCGGTAAATTCCATAGCTTTTCTATTGAGGTGAATTTGAAAGTTCACGGTCAAACAAGCCAAATTGAATAGTTTTGTTTTAAAAATTAAGTGTTATGCAACAGTTTAATTATTGTTTTTTCGTTTTGTCAACAGAGTCTGTGCTTATGCAAGCTGCATTGAATAGAAACGTTGACCATTATGATGAAACACAAGAGGACTCTTTGACGAATACATCGCTCAACTCGAATGCCAGCATGTTTTGGAAGTTATGAATGCCGAGTAAGTGTCGTTATAAATCGCCAGCAGCGGCCTTGGTCCGGTTTGAATTTGCCTTTAAGCTGGAGCCGCCAATGAATGCTGCCATTAAATGCTCAATTCAGTTTTCTCTAGAATGCACGAAGGAAATGACATTTGCAATAATGCAAATGAACATTTAGAGCACACGTCTGTTGTTTTCCAGAATCATGCAAACTAATTCTATAAATGGAATAAAAAGGTGTTAATTGAATGTAAAATTGAAAGTGAAATCAGATGAAATCACTAGTTTTTATTTCAATTTATTCTGTGTTGTTTTACTGAATAAATCATGAGTATATCTCTAAATAAGCATTCAAAAATTCGCTTATCTTCCCAACTAAACTGTTTCGTTTGGTGTTTTTATAGATATTTTTGTAAATTTATATTATTATATTTGCATTGTATTTTAAAATTGCAACGATTATTCGTTTGCCTGTCTATTCCTGACAAACCCGGTGATGCTAAACACTGATAAAGGGTAACTTCAAATGAAATTCCTGTTTTAACAATCACAATACTTGGCATATAATAAATTAATCTTGGATTTTATACGCTCAACTCTGCTGTCAGTCGCTACGTAATCTCAACTTTGACTAAAAATACTAAAACGCAATAACCCTTTTTGGCATTTATGTCATATTTTAATTCTAAATGTCTGTGGTACTCTTTTTTAAATATCAGTTATGATTTTTCATCCATGAAATATAACTTTAATTACTTTATTTGTCTTTGTATACGTAAATAATTTATAAATAAAATATCAAATTTAAATCAATTTTGTCTCAAGTATCAATCGGATCTATTTGACTACTTACTGCTTGGCCGGCAGTAGATTGTTGCTATATGTTGATTCGATTGTCGACGCGTTGGAAACTCGCCATCTTCTTCCTCTCAGACATTGCGTGTGCATCTAAGAAATGTTTATTGACCAATGCTGTTGTTACTTTTGTATTTTGTTGCAGAAGTCATAAACGGGTTATTCAAACTAAATGTTAATAATTGCAAGCATCCTTATGTGTGTTGTTGTGCGTCTTTGTGTAGATTCGTAGGCGTCTGTGCGCCTACTTATGAGGAAGAGGTGTGTTTGGAAACACATCTTAACAGCCCTGATGCACAAAATAGGGGCTTCTGACTAGATAGATGTCGTTACATTCGCCTCATTAAAGAACTGTTTAATTTTGCTATCATGACTATTGATACGAAGAGCAGGCAATGAACGGACAGTCTACCATTGAAACTCTAATTGATTGCGCGAGTGGTGATGACAGTTATCGAAACCAGCGAGTCGGATTTGATATAAACTCCAATCCAATTATATAAAAATGTATCAGTATAAACTAAGCATTGTATAGATTAGCAAAGATAATTCATCCAGTAGACCAGTTTCGTCCTTATTGGGAACTCATGCCCTGTTCAGAATTTTGCCACGGACGGAGCCCGAACCGAGGCACATTTGCTTCGGTGTATGTGACTATCCACTGCACCACCCTGCCGTACTCTACATACAATTTCAAATTACATACTAACTGGTGTTTTTGGTTAGCCTCACATACCTTTGGCGCCTGTGTGGAATCTATTTACACCTAAAGTTCAAACTGACCATCACAAATTTGTCATTATACAGCGAACACTACGCTACCTTAGAAAGTGATATTTAATTAAAGATTTATACATTTAAAAATGATTGATTGCGTGGGCAGTAATTAAAATGATTAAAATCAAGGTCGCGAGCCTGGTATACAAATCAATCCCATTGTATGTACCTTTGTCAGCATAAGCTAAGCATTCTGCAAGATGACTCGGGCAATTCATCACGTAGACATGTTTCATCTCTATTAGGAACTTTACAAGTATTGCCCAGAATTTGAAAACTGAATGGGCATGAGTCAAGGCAAATTTTCTTCGGAGTCTGACTACCCACTGCTCTTCCCTACGCCACACTTCACAAACAGGCATCTTGCTACTCGGGAAGTGTTATTGTTTTTAAGATATATACTATTAAGCAGGCATTAATTTCACGGGTGGCGATAACACTTATTTTAATCAGTTTGACATAAACACGGATATCTTTATGTACACCTTTTTCCGTATATAGCAAGCATTGTATAATGTAGCAAAGGCAATCCATCCAGTAAAAACGTTTCGTTTTTATTTGGAATTTTTCAATTACTGCCCGCGGAAAAGTTCCGGATAGTAATAGGAAATCCACTGTTTGTCTCAGTTGCGAATATTTGCTTGCACTAACTTTTTCACTCTTCTGGATAAGACAATAATTATTTGTAAGATACCTTGATGATATATTCGTCATTGGAAATTATGATGAAAATAAACTGGACAGTAAGATGTGTGAATTAAAATTTATTTGGAAAAATATATATGTAAAAACTTATCGTTCTTATGTACCAGACCAAAAAAGAACTGACGATTAATTTCAAAGAAGCCTATTCTAGTACTTTGATGAATTTTCAATTTATTTCACTGGTTTGGTTGCATTGCTTGTTTGACGTTGCATAGAATTGAGCACATTAATTATCCTGTTGCGAGATACTTGTGCAGTTATTTTCCAATAAGTTGAATTTTTAATGGCAAAGTTCACAGAGTGGTTACTGAAAAATCCGTAGGGAAACTGTATATCTTAGGTCGCTTCGCTTTGTAGTATATATAGTCTAGCTTCTGACATTGGAGAACGTCTTTAAAACAGTTTATTAGAATTTCTTCTAAGTTACATTACCTTACGGGTTTTGCGGTATTTCGGATGCAACATTTAATCGGACAGTTTTAGATTTAAGACTTAAGTTCGTTTTCAATGCGCTGTTAACGTAATGTTGGGTGACCAATTGCAGAATTAGAGTAAGCTTTCCAGGCGCGACGGTCAATTTTCGGCTGCTGACAGAAACTTAGGCTATTGGTGCCTAAAAGGCAGACGCTCCTGGAAAAATGGTGCATGTCAACCTTGGAAGACGGACTATTTACGTTAAGAAAAGCAGAATCTAGATTATCTTTTCTCTCTAGTTATGTGCGATGTATATTTCTATTTCGGATCTCCATTAACTATGAATATTTCTTAGAATTATGCAGTAATAAAGCACTAATTGAGGTTGTTTTGCTGTCTATCCTGATGATGATGATGATGAGAAGGAGTGTGATCATTCATGACCTTTTTAATGTTTACCATCTGCGATCCATGCGCCATGCTGGTAGTTAACATTAAGTAATAACGTCATGACTGATCACACACTCCTTCTCATCATAATTATCATCATCGAAGAAAGTAAGAACACCTAAATTGGTGCTTTTCAACTGCATAATTCTAAGAATATTTATAGTTAATGGAGAACTGAAATAGAAATCTACATCGCACATGACAAGAGAGGAATGATGCTCTTGATTCGGTTTTCCTTTCCGTAAACGGTGCGTGTCAGTCTTGGAGGAAAAAAACATTTACGGGAAGGAAAACCGAATCAAGAGCATCCATTCTCTCTAGTCATGTGCGATGTAGATTTCTATTTCAGTTCTCCAATAAGTATGAATATTCTGTGAATTATGCAGTAGTAAAGCACCAATTGAGGTCGTTTTACTTTCTGTGATGATGATGATGATGATGATAGGAAGTGTTTAATCAGTCATGACGTTGTTAATGTTTACTATCATAAATTTGTGTCAGGCTAAATCTTTTGTGTTGTTATTATATCTGGATGTGCTGGAGATTGCTCTCTTATTTTGACCCAATTTGGTTTATCAAATTCATTTTTTGCGCGGGCTGATATGGTGAATTCATGAACTGCATCCATTAATTTTTTTATAAACAAGCTTCCGATTGTAAACAATATATTCGTTTTAAATGTTAATACTAACTGCGTAGGATTTTTACCATCATGCGCCCAGTGGGCTTCCAGTTGCAATTGTCTATCCTTAAATGTGACCATGAATGTGTCACATTAAAGAATTCGATGTGGTTATATGTATGAACCAGTTCATGGCAAAGTGATACTTTACAATTACCAGAAATGCTTTGACAAGGTTTCACAGACGCTAAGAATGCCATTCATAATCAAATTCCTGCAAGCAAATTCGAAATACGAGTAGTATAATTTAATATTTGGTATTTTATTTTTTGATATAAGGATTAATTGGCCTAAAGCCAAATAAACTTCCGGTCTGAACGGAAAGTATAATCTCATGCACATTCGTTTCGGGCTTACTGGCGACTCATCAGTAGGAGCTGGTATTACGCCCTTTAACCACTATATATTTGGTCGAAGAATGTGGAATATTAGGACGGTACAATCTCCTAGACGCATGTGAAAACCTGCAATAGTGAAGCTAGCATCATATAAAGTCTACGACAATGCGACTTCAACGCTAACTCACACTATATAATATATATATACCGATTCTGTAAAGGATACTAACACTATGGCTATTGGGTTAGTAACAGGTACCAACATTATTGTACCGTCCTATTATTCCACATTCTTCGATCAAATATATAGTGGTTAAAGGGCGTAATACCGGCTCCTACTGATGAGTCGCCAGTTAGCACGAAACGAATGTGCATGAGATTATACTTTCCGTTCATGCTGCCTTTGGTTTATCCTTCTGGTCACAACTGAACTAATTTGTTACTAGGTTCGCAAAACCTAATACATACTTGCATATATATTAGGTCTTCACAAAAAAAGTATTTAACTGTAATATATTAAATTGAATGATTTCATGCTTACCGCGAAATGTGATAACTGATATCGATGAAGGCCAGAGTGTATGGTTTAACTGGAGTAACAGGTGTTCGGAAATTGTTGTAATTCTCAATTTGGGTGAACTTTAGCATAAATTGATATCCATCAGGTTGGTATCATGTACCGACTCGGAAACCATAGTGTTAGTACCATGTACCTTTTCGGTACAATAATGTTGGTATCAGTTACTAACACAATAGCCATAGTGTTAGTATCCTTTACAGACTCGGTATATATATATATATATATATATATATATATATATATATATATATATATATATATATATTATATAGTGTGAGTTAGCGTTGAAGTCGCATTGTCGTTGACTTTATATGATGTTAGCTTCACTATTGCAGGTTTACACATTCGTCTAGGAGATTGTACCGTCCTATTATTCCACATTCTTCTACCAAATATATAGTGGTTAAAGGGCGTAATACCGGCTCCTACTGATGAGTCGCCAGTAAGCACGAAACGAATGTGCATGAGATTATACTTTCCGTTCATGCTGCCTTTGGTTTATCCTTCTGGTCACAACTGAACTAATTTGTTACTAGGTTCGTAACACCTAATACATGCATATATATTAGTTCTACGCAACAAACAGTATTTAACTGTAAAACTTCCGGTCTGACAATCAGGAAACTCTGACTTGTCGTATGAATCAGTTTCGTTAAAACGCTGAGATGGAAACTTGATGTTAGAGGATCATGTTAATCTTACTAGTACAAATATTTATACCTGTATATTCTACCTAAGTTCATCACCGTCAGCCGCGTTCTTTTAGATTGTTTTCATCTTTTTAGCGGGTAAAACTGGCGACTGTCTAAACAATATACGTATTTAAAAAAAGTAATATTAACTGAGTAGGATTCTTTTCATCATGCGTACAGTGGGCTTCCAGCTACGACTGTCCATTAGTCAATGTGTCCATGGTGTGCAAAATTAAGGAATTCGATACGGTTACGACTATTACGTTTCAGTAGCTTTCAATTCAACAATACTAATTGACACCAGGTTTGCAGACTTGACATTAACATTGATCTATTATGTATTTTTAACGTGTGCAGCACCAATTGATGAAAAATAACAATACATTCGTGATTTTCGTTTATCATCTTTCCGCAAACTTGATTGTGATATTTATCACCATCAGCACATTTTCAACATACCTATATTCTAGCTACGCATTCTGTCCTTCTTATCGGTTATTTCTTGCAACTTTTTTAAATACCGCCTTTCATCTACCGTATATACGAATTTCGGAAATAAACTTTTCCTGTTTGTTATTTATGGGTGCCACTGTGCTGTATGACGCCGTCAAATTATGAAGTGAAAAGGTCACCTTATCATCTGTTTGTTTCAGTTTATCGTAAAGGTAAATAACTGCATCTTAATATATGGTCTTGCAAGATCCACCTCCTATGCTTAAATGTTTAATAACAGACTTCTCTATGCCGGATGGACATGTTTGCTTGTTTTGCTGTTTTTATTGCTTTTTTTAATGTTATCGATTCTCTCTACTGAAGCGATGTCTTTCTTAGTCGAGGCAGTGTGTTGATAAATTATGCTTACTGCACTTATAACCGAGATTAGCATGTAATACTTCGCACACACTTTTCATCTGTCGATCAATCAAGATGCAATAAATTTAAATTCTGCGGAAAACGACGGACTATAAATTATACCATGTTGCGACGGTCCGATAAGAGCTGAAAGCCTGAAAAAGCCTATTCGCAGTTCTACCTTTTCATACATATTAAAATTACATTTAGTGAAAGGTAAAGTTTGCCACCGAGATGTTAGCTGTTTATATAATTATGCTAACATTGGTTGGGTGGCTGTGGTAAGAATTATTTAAATCAAGGTTGCGATGGTTATATAAATGCCATTTCCAATATACACATACATTTGTAAGAATAAACTAAGCATTGCACAATATCGAAAAGCAATTCATCAGGTAGATCGGTTTCGTAATTATTAACGACACTTTACGAACTGTCCGCGTCAAATTCTGAACAGTTCGTGAAGAGTCGCAAAATAAATATTTAGTCAAGAAACGTGGGACATGTGGGCAGTAAAATCTCCTATGTGAATGTGTATTCAAGCAGTGTTCGAGTTGATTTCATATAAAGTCTTCGACAATGTGACTGCAAAGCCAACTCACGATATATAACATATTCCGAACCTGTAAAACTTACCAAAACACTTGATTCCAAATGCCCATCCTTTATGGCGTACCGACATAATGTTCTTTTTTATTTTTATTTAGTTATATATAATTACCAGTCTTACTACTGTTTTAATCGACAGAAAGCAAGCTTATAAGAACCAAAGATTTGCGCTGCAAAATTATAAGGTATGCGACTTTCAAAATAATATGAAAAAATAGCTGTTCGAAACACATCATAATTTTCGGGCATCATGTTCAGGTTTGTCGCCCGTATCTTCTCGGTTAATATGCAAAAACCCAGCTCAGGTTTGTTTCATTTATAGCGCTTTATTAATTTCCATTCGTTACTGGTATAGCATTTCTTAAGTATCTTATTGTCAATGTATAGTTAGAATACGCGCGGAGCTTCAAGAATACGTTTTATAACCCTTGGACTGAACACTGGTGTTTAAATTGACATTGTCGTTCACTCTAGATTTTATTAATCGGCTAGCGTTAGTTGATAGACGACCTGTGCTTAAGTATTGATAAATTTTGTTTCAGATCCATTTTAAAAATAGAATTTCTTTATTTGCTGGTAAATGCCAATTTACGACCGTTTGCTATATGCGTAGTTTATCTGCATTGAATATACGAGATCAGATCACTTCATCGTTTTTATGTGGGAATCAACGTTCTTCTAAAGTAGATCTTTCTGTTCAAGCAGATTGTCTTCTTTTCTTGTCGTAAAATCCTGTATTTCATTTGCATCCCCTTTATAATAATTAACCGAATCATAGTAGCTATTAAATTTTATATCACTATTGCTTTATTGAGACTGGCCGTAATGTTTTGGAAAACGATCCGAATATACATCTACAATTGAGTAACATATGTTATTGAAACCTCAAGCATATTTTAAACAGATGTATCCTTTAAGAGAATTTCCAAATGCAATGGCAGAAATGAGTTTGCAATTTACGAAGAGCTGTAGGTGAACCGCGATAGTCGATAAAGTATATGCCGGCATTGATAGGACGCTTCTCTATTTCACAATTTGTTTCAATTATTTGGCTCAGTGGCTAGAGTAAAAGGTATATATATCAAGATCGCAACCTTGGTAATAAATAATTATTTGTTTGTTTGATTTTTTAAAATATATGAATATATCCATTTTAGGTACTTAGGGATGAACTGAGAACGAGATGTCTCTTTTATCTGAAGAAATATATTTCTACCTTTGCGTATAGAAACGGTAATATGTATCATATCAAGACTTTTTGTCAAATGGGTCTTCAGAAAGGAATATTTTTTCATTCAGCGTTGTTCAGAGAGAATATTTTTAAGTTAATCAATTATAAAAAAGAATGTTAACCGTTTTCCAAAAGTTTCTTTGCCGCCTTTCAAATTATTAAGGATTTTCCCATGCCTCATTTTTCCTACCGCCAGACTCTGATATTAATAATATCCTGTCATAAATATTTGACCAAATCAACAAAACCAAAATATAAATACTGTTTGTTGTCATTTGTCAACATCAACAAGGCTTTTTAGAGGAATTTGACGTAAAAAAATTTTGTCGCCTGTTCGTATCGTAATTAAGAATTTATTTTCTGTGTTCCGCATTTTTATCATCGTATTTGGTGATAAAAATTAGATAGCTATTTAAATTCTCTTCTAAATTGTAGACAAATGCAAGAAAATTAAACTTACTAAAAATAATTTAAAGAGGTTTCGCTATACAAAATCGATAGACTCGTATTATGCTATGTGAGAAGAAGGTACGAATGAAATATTTCTTTTACTTAACACATTTTATCTGATTATTGGCTGACAGTGACGAAAAAATTGTTGTAGCTGTTCTTTACATGATTTATCCTTCATAGAATCCGAATTTTCGTTATTTTCTCGTGCCTTAACCCATTTGAAGTAAGTATGAGTTCTATTAATGTCAGCTGGCTGAGTAAGCTAATAACATTTAATTTTTGATTTTTTCCCTGCCAAAAGCTAACATTCTTTTATAGTAAACTATATCGTAGGCCTTAAAAAAGGCTTTATCCGCTGGAAACCGAGATGTTATTACCCTTAAGCCCCTACAGTTTTTAAGTGGAGCAACACATCATACACAAACTGAGGCCTTTTGTTTGAATGCCTTGCGGCTGTTGCCCATCTGTGGTCTGTAGATTTAAAATTTAAAACACATCTTAACTTTGGAGTTTATGAAATATCAAATTTGATTGAAGTTCAATAAACTCAAGTTTGTGTGCGAATGACATGGTTATAACTATGAAGAAAAGAATATTTTAATTTCATCAATTTAATAGCTGAATGGGTAATGCTTGTCAAAGTCACTTAGTGTAGTTCAATCATGGTATGCTTTAATTTTGAATAGAACATACGAACAACAAAATAAACTAGGCTGGGTTTAGAGATTATTTTGACTAGACTAAGTGTCAATTGAAATGTTACGAACAGGATTTTCAGACTATTATCAGCTATTTTAATCTGGATGGATTTTGTGTGAGCACACCATTATTTCATCAATTTTAACTGATTTTATTTACATTAAAATAACAGCATTTATTCTATACCTAATGGATTTTTAAGCAAGATTGAAACACTGAAAATGATTTGAAAGTTGGTTCTTTTTTATATAGATTGTAACTCGAAATATTATTATTGATTAGGTAATTTTTTAGTTAATGTCATGAGCTCTATTAAGCTACGCGTAAGTTTTGATAGATTCTGAAAGCTGTTACTCCGGCTTGTAGTTGTGTTCGTTTGTATTTATTTTATTCATTGGTTTTAATTTATTTAGTCTTTAGACTTAGCTGCGAAATGACAGAAGAATTATCCGTTTGCCGACAAAGTATTACGCCCATTGATTGAGATGAACTTCCTGGAGCGTATCATTAGGCTTCGCTATTGTTAGACGTAGTAGAAACTTTTATAACACCGTTTAAAGCTCGTTTTATCGACAGCAGTATGTGCTAATTCATTCGTATAGCCAATATTATGCTTTTCGCAAGGGATAATCTGTGTTGCAATGATGAAATGACACTTTAATTTCCATTATAGGTAGTCTGCATTGCAATATATTCTTTGGCACTTAGTTTTGCTTTATTAAGATATTGCGCATTACAATCTTGAGTGCCAGGAAGCACAACAATAGTTATAGGAATAACAGTAAAGCTGTATTTAAATGTAGAAGGCCTTCAATTCCGTATATTAAAAAAAGATATTTTGCTTCAGTGACAAAATATAACGAAAGTTGAACTAAACTAGGAAAAAATGGAGTTTGTAATTTATTTTAGCTTATTAATTCCCGTCACGATTTAAAAATCACAATATTAGAATCCCATAAATATATAAGTTTTATCCCCTCTGTATATAACATCTAAACAAAATAAAATTAAAGTCTAATTGCAATAGACTCATTTATACTGAACGAAATATAACAAGCACTAGGTTTGTTGATATAAATTAGTGGAATAACCCTGTTCAAATAGGGTAGCGATACGATTCCGCACAAATGGCGAAAACGCTAAAATAACTTAAAACTTATCATCTTTTCAATTTCAATACTGCGCCGATAAATTAAAAACGAAGACACAATTATCCAATGGAATCTCTTTCTGCAATGATGAGTTTGATATCTGCGATAGAATTTGCCTACAAGAACATTTTGCACCAAAATTATAAAATAATCAAGTAAAGCTGTTAGCATTTACTGGTTATCCTATCGGCAAAGGTTAAGTATTATATTAAAGGGTGTCTTTGGCATCTTGATGAAGCCGTAACACTATTTTACTCCCATAATTGAATAAAAAGGTTATGGAAAGTTCTACAGGAAGTCTCATTTATTGGTGTTCATATTCAGGCGTGTTTTGCTTTATTCTTGTCTACATAAAAGAACCATTTAGTTACCGGGACAAAAATGCCGGAAGTTTCATTTTGCTACCTTCTTAATGTTTCTGCTTGACAAAAGGCAACATTTTAAATGTTAAAGGTTACACTTTTGTTCGGTGATTGTTTAACCTGATTTATATCTACAGGTAACGTCAATTGAAATGTGATTGGTCTTCTTATTTTACAATGTTTTGTTGACTTTACGCTTGCATCACTATATGTATCTAATATTGAAGATAAAATAAACTTTCATCTTCTGTAAAAACAATAATCTATTAATTATTAAAATTTGAAATGAGTTTTGCTTTTTAAGTTATAGAATAACGTCAACAAACTGGCATGCGGTCAAGAGTGGGCTTAGCAATAACTGAATCAAGGTTAATGACAAAAAATCTATAATATCTACCGAGCCTGTAAATTATACCTGCACTATAGTTGCCGAGTCGGAACTCAGTACCAAAACAACCGGTTTCAAAATAAACTAAATTTCACTAATATTGAGAATTACACCTAAATTTGAACACCTTTTACTCCAACATATACATACACGCTGGCCTTGATCGATATCAGGTATCACCTAATCTACAACCATATTGCTGGTAACATTTACTGTCTCGGTATGTTATATATGGTGAGTTGGCTTTGAATTCGTATTGTCGATGACTTTATATGAAGCAAACTCCATTACTGCTTGAATATAAGTGAATGTCCTGTCGAATTAACCAACAATTCTTCACAAAATATATAGAGCTTTTGAGGCACAGTTCCAACATTCCACTCCCTATCTGTCATTATAAAATATAAACCATGCAATTTTGAGAACAGCTATTTATTTAAAGATATGTTGTAGGATTTTTTAAAATATATTTATTGTCATCATCAAGTAAACATTGAAGAATGTAGCAAATGCATTTAATTATGTGGACCGATGCCTTTTTATTTTTCACTCATCAAGCGCTTGGCCGATTTTCCCCGGCCGAGGCCAGATTCATGCCTAGCACTTTCTTCGCCATCAATGTAGTTCAATGAAAATAATCTTCATTTATACGCCAAATTATGTTTCTCTAGACATTCTTTCCTCAAGTTGGGGCGTTTTTGGCACAGCTTCGTCGTGAAGATCCAACTAGCCATCCATCATCTGTTACTCTAGGACAGAAGTCATGCCACTTGAAGGATGTTATATCGAAGAAAAGTTTTTTGTGGCAGGATACTATATTAGTAATAAAAAATAAACATTGCATGGCACGTGCGATTCATCAAGTAAACTTTTTTCAACCCTATTCGGCACACATCAAGTACTTCAGTTTCCGCGACCGCAGCTTGAACTAAGGCATACAATTAAACAATCAATGATTGCGCGGGTGGTGGTAATGATTCTTTAAATCAAGTTAGCGAGCTTGAAGTGAGCACCAATCCCATTTTACTTTAACAAAATTAGACTGGTGCCTACTTCATGCTTGCAAACTTGGTTTAAATAATTGTTACCACCACCCGCAAAATCAATTATTGTTTAATTGTATTGACTATATATATATATATATATATATATATATATATATATATATATATATGTGTGTGTGTGTGTGTGTGTGTGTTTGATCCTCGCTAGTCGGTTTGCCGTCGCACCCTGATAACAATCATGGAAGGTCAAAACACACCAGTATTTGTGACTGACGGTAAATTTGTTACGTTGGTCGATGACAGGTTAAATCAATGGGATTGGTGGTTGATTTAAGATCGTAAACTTGACATTTAAAGAATTGTTACCACCACCCGTTGAATCAATGATTGTTTAAATTTATTACCCATATATAGGTGGCGAAAGCCGCGAAAAGATTTTGATTTTGAATGCATTGAAATTGTTCAGCCGACATTTTTAGTTAATTACATTATATGAGAGATTACTAGAGGTGAGAGCCGCAGATATAATTTCGTATACGATACATATGCGTTGCGGTTTGATCCTTACTAGTCAGTTTGCTGTCGTACTCTAATGTTGATCATGGATGATCGAAACACGTCAGTACGTGTGGTTAACCGTAGTTTTATTATGTTGTTCAACGACTGGTTAAATACCATGTGATTGTTGTTTAATTCTAGCTCGCAAACGTGAATTGAAGAATTCTTACAACCACCCGCGCAATCAATTATTATTTAATTTTATTACCTCCAATCCAATTGCCAATAACACGCAATTCTGTTTTGGTTCTTTTTTATTCGAATATATTTATTATTGTTTAAACATATGGATTTAATAGGGTAGCATTAAATTTATAACTTAATTAAGACTGGTATGATTTATCATAAATTTTAAATAAAAGCGCATTCATATCTATAAAAAATCTCATTTATCATTATAAACTCCGCTAACCTCTTATTGACAGAAATTTAAATTGACTGTGCATCAATCAAGGAGCTTTAATGTATCCCTTTTTGAGAGTGTTTTAGTGAACAAAAGTACTAGTTAGAATTTTTAAATCTGTTTTATCAGTGTTCTGGACTTATTATTTACTGAAAATTTTGGGAAAAGTCATTTTTTTGCGAGCGCAACGCTGTTTAAGGTCAATTAATAATAAAATCAACAAACGCTAAGTATAAACGATGAAACAGTCATTCATTTACAGGAAAGAATAAATGAATGACTTTGACTTTTCAAAACCTGATATAAATCTAATTTGAATAAAACATTTAATTTTGTTTTCAACGTTTTTAATATAAATGAAACATATCGGCAATACAAATAGAGTTGCGCTAATGAATTTAAACTGGCTTTATCAGTAATGTTGCTTTGAATTTCAATGTTGTGTGATTTACATTCTTATGACAATTTATCAAATGGAACTGCCCTAATACCCATGAAGCGCTTTCAACTAATCAGTTTATGCGGTACAAAGAGTTGAGGCAAAGCCCACAACGTGAGCAGTATCATCAAGGTCATCCATACGCCAGAATTTAATAGCCGATGTTCACTACTATATAATTAACAAATATTCATAGTTATACTTGATCTTTAGAAAAAATTAATTGGGCCGCCCAATCCTTTTGGAGAATTTTCCCATCTGTTATATGTTTTGTTGCGCAAAGCTTTCGTGTAATATCAGCCAATGTCAATTGCATTTGAATCGTTCTTGGCCAAATATCCTTAACAGATGAACGCTGCCTTCCTACCGCACACGATTACATTTATTCCGTCACCACCCACTTAAACCAAGGTGTATACTGTGTACTCATGCTGCACTGAGGCCATGAATAAGAGAAGATGGTCAAATTTCAGTACTATCAGCAACGTCTAAACAGTGATTTTTTGTTAAAATTAGCTAAAACTCATTGGTCTCTATATCGGAAGGTAAATTATGCATTTGTAGTCAAATTAAATTGTCTGACATTAGGCAAAAGGTTGAGCATACAGACATTACAGACAATTTTACAACAATTTAAATGCAATTGGATTGGTGTTTACTTTAAGTTCGCAAACTTTATTTAAAGAATTGTTACCACCACTCGCGCAATCAATTATTGTTGAATTGTATTGCCTATATATGTATATGTGGCGAAAGTTGCAAAAAGTTAATGTTCGTGACTGCATAGAAATTGTGCAGCCGACATTTCCATTCACGTACAACTTATGCAAGGCTACTAGAGGTGAGAACCGCATAGCTAATATTGCTTTCAATATATACGCAATGCGGCTTGATCCTCGCTAGTCAGTTTGACGTCGTACTCTGATGATTATCAAGGAAGGTCGAAACACGTCAGTGCGTTGCGGCTGGCGGTAGTTTTGTTATATTGTTCGACGACTGGTTAAATAAAATGGGATTGGTATTTACTTGAAGCTAGCAAACCTGTTTTAAAAAATTGTTACCACCACCAGCGCAATCAATTATTATTTAATTGTATTGTCTATATATATATCTGTGGCGAAAGCTGCAAACAGTTAATGTTCGTGACTGCATAGAAATAGTGCAGCCGATATTTCCAGTCGCGTAAAACTTATGCAAGGCTACTAGACGTGAGAGCCGCATAGCTAATTTTGCTTTCATATATATCAAATGCGGCTTGATCCTCGATAGTCAGTTTGCCGTCGTACTCTGATGATGATAATGGAAGCTCGAAACGCGTTAGTGCCTTGAGGCTGGCGGTAGTTTTGTTATGTCCTTCAACGACTGGTTAATCACAATGGGAATGTTGTTTACTTCAAGCTCGCAAACTTGTTTTAAAAAATTGTTACCACCACCAGCGCAATCAATTATTTTTTAATTGTATAGTCGATATATATGCGTGTGGCGAAATCTGCAGACAGTTAATGTTCGTGATTGCGTAGAAATTTTGCAGCCGACATTTCCAGTCACGTGCAACGTATGCAAGACAACTAGAGGTGAGAGCAGCATATCTATTCTTGCTTTCCATATATATGCAATGCGGTTTGATCCTCGATAGTCAGTTTGCTGTCGTACTCTGGTGATGTTTATGGAAGGTCGAAACGCGTTAGTGCGTTGCGGCTGGCGGTAGTTTTGTTATGTTGTTCGTCGACTGGTTAAACACAATGGGATTGGTTTTTACTTCAAGCTCACAAACTTGATTTAAAAATTGTTACCACCACCAGCGCAATCAATTATTGTTTAAATAACGCTGATGTTTGGTGTTTTTGGCGAAATCACATATTTTCAGCTTTTTAATGCTTCTTCAATTCATTGAAATTTACTCCATCGTGTTGAGTTCTGCATTACTTATTGCTTAAATGTCTCGGGAATTTATATTTTAAACAAAATATAATTTTATACATATATTACTTCTATCGCTAATAATTAAATAATGTAGCAAATGGACCGGTTTTTTCCTGAATGATAACTCGTCAAATAATTACTAGAATTTGCCGAGAACAGAGCTCGAACCAGGGAACGCATGTTTTTGTCAACGACTTCACCACCCTTGCCGCACAATAAACGCAAATTTCAGCAAAATGTCAAATTATTTCCTTTTTATCCTTTCTGCTGTCGGAGACTATTTGTTTTCCCTTTTATTAAAATAAGCCTTTTTCAATCTGTTATCATAAAGGAAATACCTGGGGAATTGACCGTGAACTCATTCATTATGCCAGGTTTTTTTTAATATATAAGTTGTCGGTGATTAGAAAATGTTATTTATGAAGTGAACTGATTTGTTTTCCTATTTTGGTAAATAATCAACTACTTGATACTGGAATCAAGGTTGCGATCTTCATGTAAACATCTGACCCATTAAGTACATACATTTTTTCAGTATAAACTAAGAATTGTATAGTGTAGTGTGATCACGTTTTCCTTCAGGCAGAGCATATTTTGTATCGCCTTCGCACTAAAATTCGAACTTATACCCTGAATCATTTAACACAGAACAGACACCACGCAACCTGACTCAGTGAAATTGACTTGAAGTATTATGTCAGTATTTATGCTGTACAATTTGTTGTTGCACTGCAAATGACTACTTCCCTCATATCCTGGGCTTCGTAAACTCTATTGATGTTCTCGTGTGTAATAATTTAAAAGTTTGCAGCGTTCATTTGTGCAATATTACATTCAGATTACATTCCGTGTATGGATAGCCATTGTCACACCGGTTAACCAATACCATCAGTGTCCAGCATCGGCACAATTTCTAAATGTTTTTTACTTGTATGCACAATGACAAGCATTTCTCGCAACCGAAAATTTGTTTATAATTTAACATTACATCCATAAAAACTGTTAAATTTCTGTAGAATTTACGCCAGGCTTAATTGAGTGAACGTAACTTCTGACAAGGAATTCCTTTACGGCTAAATAATACATTACATTGGTAATATTTATTTTCCACCCACCACAGCGTCCGCTGGCTAAGTTTGGCCTAAATTAGAGAAGTAATGAAGAAAAATCACGCGGTTTGACGAACAATTAAATTTGATAATTTATTCCTAACCTAGAATTAAACGTTACTTGCAGCGTAACAATACATGCGTGTATCCAAAAAGCAGCAATTCTTGTAAATTCACGCTAATGTAAACATGTTGTTGTCAGTTGTCTAAAGTAGTAGTAAACTCTATTTTAGACATGAAAGCAATTTTCAAATTATATACCCAGTTTTTTATGCTAATTGTTATAGTAATATTCCAGTTGTTTTTAATTCACAACCAAAACATTTCATTCTACATATGCTCACCATGTTTGACTACATAAATTCACTAATCCTTATGCTTACAAGACTAGAAAAACTATTATTTTGATGCTTTTAAATTTAATGTGTGCTTCTAAATAAAGTGAACTTGTTTCGTGACTACTGTTCACATCCGGTTTTGTTTGTCGGAAACATTACAACAAAACAAAACACTAACCTAAAGCGTTTCAAGTTTAATAGGCGTGTTCGTACGAAATCTGTAATGGTGACCAAAACGCAAAATTTGGTAGACTTGATCGGTTGACATAGTGTCGACAATTCCAAGATTTAGAATTAGGACTAACGTTATTATCATTAGTGGTTCAATGTCCCGCACGAAGTCTATAAGTTTTCACTTGAAAATTTTGGTACTCGTGACTGCAATACATTTCATTTTCCAATTAGGAGTGGTCCGTATATAGCTATAGATACGTCGATCCGTTCTTGAAATTTAAAGGTGATTGCCACGACGCTTTAATAAAGGCTCAGCTAGGATCTTACATTTTCGTAATCCAAGCAAGCATTTTCATCAAAGCCAGCTAATTCTGTTTTGACAGCAGATTCTTGTGTCATTCTAATGAATGTTCAAGATAGTCAAATAAACTGGGCGGAAGTTGAAACGAAATGACCATAGGCCACTTTAGATTACTAATAGCTAAATATCTGTTTGCGAGCGACAATATCCTGAAACGAACTTTGTGCCAGAAAAGCGTAATTTCGTATCATATTGAATGTAATACTCGACTATCTTTGGTCAAAATAATGCAAAATTGCCTTATCACAGGTTATATTACAAGACATTCAAATTCAAATGAAGTAAACTAGGCTTAGGTGTATTCAGTTGTCTTTGATTCGTTTCTGTTGAGGATGAGGAAGATGTTGAATTCTAGTCATGGTAGCACTGTACTAAACATCTCTTTTATTAGTGAATGCAAGATGTTTCAATAAATATTTTAATAAATAAATTTAATGAAACACTAAAATAAATTATTAATTGTTTTATTAATATGTAAATTTATAAAAAATGTATAATTTCTATAAAATAAACTTGATTTGTATAAATAGGATGTTACGATAATTTAATAAATTTGACGAGTGATTATTTAAATCAATCCATGCAATATTTGTTCATTTGTGAAGAAATATAAGCAAATTGAATTTCAAGAACGACGAAAGCTGGATGTTCACACTTATTTGATAAATGTGGCGTAGTACTGCAATATATCATTTTTGCTTACACTATGAATGTACGGTCGTTTGAAAAAAATTATTTTTCATTTGGCTATCCTCTTTTAACAGCTGTTTCAACTACTTGAAAGACGAATCAAAAAAGAAAGAAGAAGATAATCGTATACGACTCGCCAAATTAGTCGATCGTTGCCCGATTTTGTGCTCAAGCACACGGAAACTATTTAAAACATATTAAGTACGGGAAATTCTGAGGTAAACAGGACCGTACCTGATGAGTTCCCAATAAAGACGAAACCAGTCTACTGGCTGAATTGCCTTTTCTACACAATACAATACTTAGTACATACAGGCAAATATATGTAAATAATTTTTCAGGTGTTTATTTAAGGTCGCAACCTTGATTAAATTTTAATGATTGTCACTGCCGTACAACCAATTTACGTTTAATTATATAAATTTTCATTTCATTACCACTTCCTCATATAGCGTGGTGTCTGCTCTAATATGAGGAATAGGGGAGAGTTAGTAGGAACTTCAGATCTTAATGTATCTCATATAGGTTCCACCTAAAGAAAAGGATAACCAAAAATAGTATATAACTAAAAATTGTGTGTAGTGTGCAGCAGGACGGCTCGGTGGTTAGAACAACGGTTTCCGAAGCAGACGTGCTCGGGCAAGCATATTATTATATTCATAGAACCGTTTCCATGTGTAAAGATAAAAATAAATTTTATTAGATACAAAAACTGTTTATTTTTTATTTTCTCCTTAAGTATGTACGAATGAATATTCATATATATATATATATATATATATATATATATATATATATATATATATATATATATATCAAAAGGCAAACCAAACAGCAAATTTAAACGAAGAGAGTGCATGGATTAAGGGAACTTGCGTGCATCACCTCCAGTTCCGGCTGAATGACCGAGCATGCTTTCTCAATTTGCAAATATCAGACTTTCGTTTTTGCATTCACAGAGTTTCATAAGCGACTACATCATTTCTGTTGTTTCATTTAGTATTTACTGATAATGCCACATCTAGAAAACATATCTGCAAGATTTCAGCCATATTTTGTGTAATTACAGACGTGTATACACCATTTGGTTTGAAATAGGCGTTTAAGCTGCAATCTTCTTTAATTCTGGTATTAACCTTCTGGTGGATTAACCCACTATATGTTGGTCGACAATATACGCATATACATATGCCCTCCAGACGTAGCATTTAAAATAATTACTAAATGCAATAACTGAAATGTGTTAGTCGAATATGAAGCTCCGTGTATAAACAGACGTCAGCCTGATATATGCGGGCAGAATAATCCTGTTCGAGCACTGAGCCTGAACTGGAGCAGAGGCATGCAAATGATTGGTCGCTACCTTATTTCAAACTTTCTCTCTCCGTTTAAATTTTACGTTTATTTCCTTTAAGTATATATATATATATATATATATTTATATATATATATATATGAGGGTAATAATTAAGTCTGACTCGGTTTTACTACTATTTCTTGCTTGAGCTGATTTGTAAGTGGCTACGCTTATGTCTGTGTGCATTTTTGTTTGCTTGCCTGAGTCTTTCTCGTTGTATTGGTCATTCTTGTATTGATATATTGAGAGTTGACCAAATGCTCGCATTTACTATTGCTATTAGTGACGCTATGAATCCTCGATATTGTCATGAGATCGATAGCGAAAATGCTATATTGAATAGATTGGCCGAGACTTTCATGCTCATTATGAATATACAAGCCGGGAGAATTAATGGCTTTTATTTTAGGTTTTCAAAGTTCGTAGGAATAATGGATCGGTAGGATATGTGCGAGCTCTTTATTGCAAATTAGATGAAGGAATCCGTTCTCTACTTTATGGAAGATTCTTTAGTCAAGTTTTCGAGATTGAAGTAAACACCAATCCAATTGTATTTAACCAGTCGACAAATAACAACAAAACTAGAGGAAATCACACGTACTGATGCGTTTTGACCTTCCATGATTAATTGTGTTTACTTCAGACTCGAAAACTTGATTCAAATAAAGAGTATGAGTATTTTATTACTTATAGTTGGGAGACAGCTCTTAGAAAATGAAAAAAATGCGAAACGGGGTTAATCACAATTGACATATCTGCATTTTGCCAGACAAAGGTTCAATAAGAGTTGTTTTGTTTCGTGAAGAGATTTCTGCGATTCTTGGCGGTCGCCTTCATCAATTCACCCTCACGTTTAAAAAAAGAAATTTTATTTATTAGTTTGTTTTTGAAACTTGTGATGATGAGTAAACTGAAGAAGGCGACCGCCAAAATCTCTTCAAGAAGAAAAACAACTTGAATTCAGCCTTTATATGGAAGATTGCGTTTGTGTTGCCAATCCTTAAAATAGGGACAGCAACTCTTCAGCAAAACACGGTGGATTTAAACGTTTCTGTGATGAATCACGAGTCGTGAATAGTATTACACTTTGCAGGATTCTTGAGAGTAAAAAAGCTATAAGACAATTTAATCACGGATTTGACAAGAATGCAGACTCAAAGACAACATTCATACACTTTGCCGCACCCTCGAGTTTTGCGCATGATATCATCAACACGAAATAGTTGCTTTTCCAGACTAATAGTCTGCGTTCGATTCTGTGGTGTTGCTCTGATGGGCTTACTGAAATGAGAGGTAAGATTAGTATGCATCTACAACTATGCGTTATAATATCGCTTATGCTATGTTACACAGATGGGTAGCAAATGTAGCTGGAAGCCCATTGCGCTCCTTTTGTATTGTATTACGATGCAGTGAATCATCGATTTCTACGTCAATCTTCTGCGCTCAGCATTCTTTTGAGCTATTTAACTTGAGCATACATTACTTTGAGTTTCAATTGCAAAAACACCAAATACATTGCTTGCTCTTCATTCTACAATTTAGAGTACAACCTCACTCTCCCTTGTTCAATGTCTTGCGAGTTTGCATATTTATTGGCCATTAATCATTGCCGCATGACGGGATTTTACATTGGAAACCCAAATGCAGGCACATTTACAGGACATTTTTGAAATCCAAAGATATTAAAGAAGGTATGAAATAATTTATTTGTCAAATTTTGTAGATTTATATTATTATTTTTTTTATTAACTTCCTTTAATATTTTAATTCGGCTTTAAATGAGAAATCCTCTCCCGGAAACACAACTTATTTGTATGTTGAATATGTTTTCCTTTCAATGCTAATGAAACTTGATCGCGTTGTTCTTACGTTTCGTCTTCTCGTTCTAGCAGTCATCCTCAGAGCTCATTCAATCGGTACACAAATGGTAACACAATTCTATATGCTAAAATATGTTTAAATGAATATTGTTCGCTAAAGATTAATACAGTTTATGAGTATTAAACAATCATTAATTGAACGGGCGGTGGTAGCAATTATTAAAATCAAGTTTGCCTGCTTGAAGTAAACACCAATCTTATTGCACTTAACCGGTCGTTGAACAGCAGAGCAAAACTATCGTCAGCCACACGTACTGACGCGTTTCGACCTTCCATGATCATCAACAGATTACGACGATAAACTGCCCAGCGAGGAATAAACCACAATGTTTATATATGGACAACAAAATTAGACATGGGGCTCTCACCTCTAATAATTTTGCATATATTGTACTTGATTGAAAATGTCGCCTGCATAATTTTGGTGCAGTGACGAACAATAACTATTTTGCAGCAAGTATGTATTAGGTGTTGTGAACGTAGTAACAAATTAGTTCAGTTGTGACCAGACAGCATGAACGGAAAGTATAATCTCATGCACATTCGTTTCATGCTTGCTGGCGACTCATCAATAGGAGCCGGTATTACGCCCTTTAACTACTATATATTTAGGTGAAGAATGTTGGATAATAGGACGGTAAAATTCTTCAAACGTGATGGCGCATTTTTATCTTCCATGATTATCATTATAGCACGGCGTCAAATTGACTAGCAAGCATCAAATCTCAATTCACATGTAAGTTATGGAAAATCGGATATGCGCCTCTCACCTCTAGTAGTCTCACATAAAGTTTAATTGATTGGAAATTTCGGCTGTACAGTCTCGATTTTGTCACGAACTCGAACATTTTGTGACTTTAACCACATTTAAATAAGGCATAAAATTAAACAATCTTTGGATGCGTGTTTGTTGTAAATGATTCTTTGTTTGATTCTATTTTAGTCACTTATGCAAGGTCGAAACGCGTCAGTACTTTTGACCGACGGTAGATTTGCTATGTTGTTTGACAACTGGTTTGCCACAATGGGTTCGCTGTTTAATTAAAGTTCGCAAACTTGATTTAGAGAATCTTAAATAAAGGTTTGCACAAAATTTTGACTTTTGATAATATTTTTGTGCCTTAAAAACAGATTTGTGTATTTAAATTGGCATCTCATTCGCATATTTAAATATTGCAATTGCTGTCATTGCAAGGAATTACTATTTATGACATTTTTGCTGAGTAGAACAAAATTAAAATTATCAAGTCGACAGTTCACTAACGTTTTTATACTTCAATATGTAAAGGTCAACGTTTATGCTTCATGAGACGTTAATATGTAACTCTATTAATAGATTTCATTCGAGCATACATTTTCATATTGCTAAAAGAAATGCGTTATACTAAGTTTTGTTAAAGGCCGCGAATACTAGTGCTTTTTAACACTTGGCAGATACACGAAAATATTTTTTTATTTTTATTTTCGCCATGATACAAGACTAACTGTGAATCTAGGTGTCATCAGTGTTATTTATATCGATTTTATACATATCCAATAAATTTTCCAATTTTGTTGAGATGTGTAAATAGTCGTCAAAATTTCTTCAAGAAAGGATATATAAATTCAAATCAATTTGTATAGCGCATTTTCCATTAAATATGAAGTATATTCATTATTTTGTATGGCTTTCAGTATTTATGAGTTAAATTTTCTGCCTAAATGTCGAACTATTTTTCTAGTTGGGGCTCAAATTGGGGAAAAATTCGGGTGCCCATTCGGTTTAAATTAATTTTTCAAATTTCATTGTATGCAAAATCTACCTGGGCAATAGTTTACGAAGAAAAATGCAAATATGTAAATTCATTTAGAGTCTAAATTTCTGTGCCTTCGAACAATTCACAATGTGTGCAGTCGAAGCTCCAAGTTAACAAGCTATCCACTCAAATCGGAAAACACCTGTCTATTAATCTAACCACAATTTTTTTTAATTAGGAAAAAAACTTGTGCATGACACTATAAGCTGTTAAATCGGGGCAATTTTCTGATTTAGGGTACAAGCATCTCGTCAATTTTGCCAAACAATGACAATATGCATAATAGTTTAGGTTGTTATCTGCTGAGTCATTTATGCCGAGCCATTCAGGTCTGAGATATTGTGAAAACGAAAAGTGAATTCTCTTTGGAAACATCGTTGAATGCCACTCCTACAACCGGCTATCCTGGTGAATAGCTAAACATTGAGACGTGTTTGACCAGCGTTTGTTTATCTGATGCAATTATTTTTAACATCTGTCACATTGTCACAACTGTCGCAATTTAATATACAAATACATTAGGGGGGGTATAAGACTAGTGAGATACTTCTGCACAAAAATACCAGGACTTTTGAATTTATGCCATATTGCTTAAGTCACTTATATATATATATATATATATATATATATATATATATATATATATATATATATTAATACATATATATTAATAAAAGTATATATATATATATATATATATATATATATATATATATATATGCTTTTGCATGCACAGTAATAGTATGGCTGCAAATGTAAAAGGAAATTATTCCAAGTTTCAGCAGTCAATGTAAATCAGACAATTTTTTACGTTTCTCTTTTGCCGAGCATTGATCAATCTTTTGTGGGGTTATTTTGTCAGAAAACCGATTTTCATTGTTAATAGTTACAGTGAATTAGAGGGTCATACAAGCACAGTGTCTTTTAATTTACTTAATGCCCTGCTTCCAAATTTATGAGTTGCACTTTTTGCTTGTGTGATTATTTATAGAAATATGTATGCAACACCCATTTTTTATATGAATTAGATTTTAACTGTTTCACTTTCTAGTAGAAATCGCAGCATCAAATAGTATTATTGTGCTGTTTAATGCCAATCGTATCTTATTTATTAATTTATTAACAAGTGCTGCAGAACCTAGCAAAAGATGCCAGCATTCTATTACCTTTGTATTAATTATGCCTCCTGTAATGATTTGAGTTTTTGTTTGGGAATATCAAGTAAAAAACAATTTGTTTTGTGAAATCGTGTGCAACGAAAACATGTGGAAACAACGAACGCTATACGCAACATGAAAATATTGTGCATGGATTTATTTGAGTTATGATAAATAAGCCATCTACAGATCTAATGCTTCTAACCTTTACAAACTTATACCATTGAGTTAAAACATGAGAAGTGACCATTATTTTTGTTTAAATCTGAAAAAATATGATAAAAGTAATACTTTTTGTCCAATAGACCACACCTTTGTCAATACATGGAAAATACTCAGAAATGGCTCGCACTGTTGCGAGTAGATTCGAACCCAATGAATTTGGTTCATAGCCATAAAATGTTTGCTCTACGCCAGGAGACTCCATGAATAACGTATCATTCTAAAGTTTCTAGCAATTTGAACGGTCTGGTGTTTTCTTAACGAAAGCGATAGTTTGAGCCATGATCCAAACCAACACCGAACTTTACCATTGAAGATGCTCATATCTTCCAAACTAACGTGAACCTTTATTCAAATCGCGTGTAGACTGGGGTAGGGTGTCTCGGTGGTTACGGTAACGGATTCCGAAGTAGGCCTTCACAGGTTCGAGCTCTGTCCGTGGCAAATTGTTGACAATATGTAAAGAGTTCCCAATAAGGTCAAAACTGGTCTCCTGAATAAATTGCCTTTTCTACATTATTCAATCCCTAATTTATACTGGCAAGCGTATGTAGATAATGGGTATTAATATCAAACATGATTTAAATAATTTTAAACAACGCCCACGCTATCAACGTTCGTTCAATTATAACGGGAACTTTTTGGACGGTGAGACCTTTCCCGTCTGAGTGTATGAATATTCATTTGCCGTTTAATACTTCGAATGGTTCATCTAGGATGACATTACGAACTGGCCAGCTGAATCAGTTATACTTGCTTCTTAAATACCCTCAATCTCGCCCACGAGTTCTTTATATTTGGGATCGGTATCAATGTCAATACAAGTATGACTTAATGCGAAATGCGTCCTAGTTGGTAATTCGCAATGGTATGAGGCATAAATGATTGCTGATCCGTAATCGACTCAGAAAGCAATTATACACATGCAAAGCAAAAATTAAATGAACTACCCGTGTTTTTGGCTTCCCAATTTCTGCATAAAATGAAAACGCTTAAAATTGATACAGCCAGATTATTGGATAAGTCTTGTAGAAATTGTAAGATATGTAAATATTTAGGAATTAGGAAGCCAACTTTGCTCTCACAAACATTAGTCGCAGGGCAGAACAAATTACCAAAACTGAAACCAAGCAAAAATAGCCAACAAAGAAATGTGATATGAAGTATAAAATCGAATGTTCCAAAAAATAATGAAATAATATCTTTACAAACAATATTTGTTTAGACCTCCAGCAGAAAATTAAAACAGAAAAATAAGACATTAATTGATTTTTATATTGTTAGTTAACTAGATCTGATTAATCCTTAGTAGATAGATACAAATCCCTTTTGGGAAGTCATATTGAATTCAAATATTATGACAAGATTTAATTAAATCTAATTTTGATCGAACCTAAATCTAACTTAAGAAAGTAAATTCAATCCTTATACTTCACTATTGATTCGTACCCATTTGTAAACATCTAATTGGTAGAGCCACGCCTTGTGCATTCATAACTGCGTGGATAAAAAGATGAAACCGATTAGGCAAATAGCTTTAAATCAAAGTAATCGTGAAGTCGATTCCTATACACAGGAGTCGTGGCATTTATATATATATATATATATATATATCATAATGCAGAGCCATGTTTCACTGCCATATAACCATAAGTCGTTCATATAGTTATACATTACATATATATATATATATATATATATATATATATATAACACTAAAAATCTATGTACATACAAATAATGCATTTATGTTATAAAAATTTGATATAATATATGTATATTTTTTAGCTAAATTGCGAAAAATCGCACATATTAACACACGCTAAGCAATAGAGTTCAACGTAGCAAAGTTACACGAATCAACCAGTGAGCAGCTGGCTATCAACGCCATGGCATCTAGCAATGAAAGCGCCGAAATTTAACAACCAACCTACTGGCGATCCAATGGAGTCTTCTACAAACTTTCTAAAGGTAATTTTTCCATTCTTTAAATAGGCATATTTATTGGTTTGCCAATTTTCACAGCATAGAGTAGCATCTGTGAAACGTAAAGAATCAAAACTTCACGAGGCATTTAAAATATTTGTTACCTGTCATAAAAGCTCACGGATGCACGCTTGACTTGAGCAAGAATTAATAGAAAAAACGCTTTTAACAATCACTTTTCTATGAACAAAACACTGGAGTTACACTCTATTAAGCAATGAATGTGTGATTGTTCACTCTAAGCAAATTTGACATATAGATTAAAGTAAAGGTTAACTAAATGTTTAAAGTAGCATCTATTTATTTTTGCTTTAAGTGCGTATATTTCCAAAATTGCATATAGTTTTCCAATTCCCATTTGCTTATACTAATAGTGAGACGTTGCTTTACTTTTCTACATAAGTGCAAGATTTAAACAATGATATTAAAAAATAATGTCTTAAAGTTATCAATCTAATGCATTTCACACGATTGCTTAAACTTTTGAGGGCATTTTTGTAAATATCACTACAAGCATCTCCAACCAGCTAAGATGCATTAGGCTAAAAGATTTTCATTCAAGTTACGCATTACTCGGTGTGTGTGATAAATTCGTTTTAATCCAAATATTGTTGGCTTGTAATGTATAACAATCGTCTCAAGATTTCCTATCGTAGTGTACAACATTTAATAGTTCAGGTTGTCTAAACTGAGACTTTGACAAATTTCACTTTCACTGTGATAATTTATCGAATATAGTTAAGCGACAATCTTACTGTATTGCAAAATTATTGTTATTTATACAAAATAGCGCTTTTCTAACTACATCGCTCATTCGTGTATTAGGTTTAGCACACCTAGTAACAAATTAGTTCAAATAGGACCAGAGGGATAAACCAAAGTCAGCAAGCGCGAATGATATAAACCCATGTGCACCTTCGTTTCGTGCTTACTGAAGACTTCATCAGTAGGATTCGGTGTAACGCCACATGCTCACCATATATTATGGTTAGGATTGTGGGACAATTGGACGGTAAGATCTCAAATATAAATACGTAATCAGGCAATACTGGAGCTTACTTCATAAAAACTGTTCGACAATGTAAATATTAAACCAATCCAATTATATATATATATATGTTATATATATATATATATATATATATATATATATATATATATATATATATATATATATATATATTAATCGTTTCTTATTTTCACCATTTTAAAATATAAGAACTGAAATCTTCAAGCGAAAAGTAATTCGAGCGACAAAAGCACAGTTTCCATCAATACAGGTGAGAGTGGTGTTCAACACAACAAAACCGATGCGCACGAATGAAAAAGATAGCCTCTCTGTGACGTCAACACCTTTGTCTGTATACGAATTTCAATGTACCTGCAACGCTCAGTACATCGGCAGATCAAAAAAGAGGCTCGAAACTAGAATAAATCAGCATCTCCCTCAAAAACTATTAAAGAGGGGTGCAGTTCCTGCACAAAAATCAGCAATTTGCGAACATGTACTACTCACAGGTCATGCTGTTAGTAGTAACAATTTTTTCAGTTCTCTACAAGGCAAAAACAGAGAAAATGCTTCTGGCTTTTGAAGCTATTGCAATTAATAAGCTCAAGCCCTGCTTAAACGCGCAGAAAATAATTCAAAAAGAAATTAAATTGGACTGGAATAAAGACATAACTGACATGCCTTTAAAATAGCCAACGCTTCGCAAAATACGACACATACATCAATTACGGACGCAATTACAATGAAAGCGATGATACACCAAATGACGTTACGTGGTGTAAATTACAAAGTGGTGGTCTTAATTGCGCAAACAAAGCTAACATAACGAAGAGGAGATTGTTACGACAAACGTACGGTGGATTGATGAACGAATATATTCAACGAATTCAGAATAATGGAGATACCGGCAGAAATCAAGATTTATAATGGAATGGAGTATATATATATATATATATATATATATATATATATATATATATATATCTTTTTTTATCGAAATTTGTCAGTTTGCCTTATTTTTTGATAACGAGTGAGGTAGAACCAAACTTGTCAGTGTGCAAAACATTCTAGTTAATAAACATTTTCGAATGGTTAAACAAAAATTGGTTGCGCGGGCGGTGATAACAATTATTATAATCAAGATCGCAACCTTGATTATAATAATTTTCGAATGGTGTTTCTCTCAAGTCTGGTAAATGTTTCAAATTATAATTATAACCAACCGCGCAATATTTAATACTTCAATTGAGTAGCAGCGCAATGTAATCCATATCGGGTTTAATTGCTACTATTGAGCACTAAAACTATTGGTGTTGGTGCATCTGTCGACGTTTGTAGTTTTGAATTCAACATGTTTTGGAATATACTACCAAAAGTAAGTGCTTCTAGAAAACATATCGAGCTACCTTTTGCCGCACTTAGACGTGTCTAAACTGCCGTCAATTGAATTTAAGAAGCAAATTGATGATTTGTTTAGCATGAACAGATTATATACATTAGCAATAACTACAAATACAATTATTTTACTAAAATATCAGAAAAATTCAACATTCCTTTTAAAAATTTTTAATTTAAATAATGTTATTTTTGTGAAATGGCACCAACCAATATCGTTTGAAATTTCAAACATAATTTTGTCAGAAAAGCGCGTCTTCAGTTTTATTGTTGACATTAAATGACGCCATTACTGAAAGTATATATAATTATTCAGAGATTTACAAATTTATAAGCATAAATAAATTTGTAAATTAGCCACGCTTTATTAACCTTGTCTTACCGCATTCGCGTTTGTTTCATGATTTAACATAATTTCAACTTGCTGTATTCATATTTCATCAGAAACTGGCATTTCATAACGTTTTTCAACGTTATAGGATCCAAAACTGCCCGACCCATTTTGATTTTGCAATTTGAAATTAAAGATGTTGTTTGAAGTAGATTTTGGCTGTCGAAATGGGAAACAGCTAATTTTAAATCGATCAAAAGCATTTTGATGTTTAATTGAATTTCAGAAGCCATAATTGTTTTCGCAATATTTAAACTAGGCACTTGACATGACAATTTTTAAACCTGACTACTTAATAAGCGTTTAAACTAGAAGCGAGAAAGGATATTACGTTGATAGTTTTTCCAAACATGAAAATGTATACGAGCTAATTTGTCTAGCATCTACTTTAAAATCAATTGAATTAAATTCTGGTTTTAGCAAGTCAATAGATCAACTTTGACTCGACTATCTATTTTGGAAGAAAAAATTCTAAGGTCTTAAAACCATGCAATCTTTTATTTTGTGTTAACACATATGAAAATTGTGAGAAAGCAAAATACTGTGGCTACCGCCCGGACGGCTTTGGAAATCGATGCTGTTAAATGCTTTAGTTTCCGGAGAGAAATCTACAATTTACCTTTTTTCTTGAAAACCTGTCCAGTCCATCTAATTGAGAAACACCGATTCTGTATTCATGCATTTAAAGAGTTTTTGACCATCCAAATTTTAATCCAACAAAGAAACTTCGTTAAATCGCTAAACATGCACAAAAGGTAGGTTAACGACCATTTTTCTTTTGGATAATTGTTCACCTCATCACAAGGCAAAAAAAACAAAATTGCCAAGCACAAATTACTTGGATAGAATAAAATTTGTTGGTAAGCAGTTGCAAAAAGATCTTTTTAAGACAAAAAAATTCGGCATTGAAGCGACAATCACTTCTGAATTTGACGGCAAACCGCATAGGGATCTCGATAAAAAGTTTGCCTTTTGCACGCGTTTTTGTTGTTTTCCATTAAAAACGAGCAGCCTGGATGTTCTAATCTTTAATAACTATCTGGTTACAAATTTTGATAGTTCTATTCGTAATAAGTGTGAAAATTTTTGGAATGTTTGATAAATTCAATGAATAAGACGCAAATATATACATATATATATATATATATATATATATATATATATATATATATATATATATATATATATATATATATATATATATAGGTCTTTAAGAAAATATGAAATGACTAAACGCTGATTTACTGTAAATGTCTATTCAATTTAATTTTTGGAATGTTAATAATACATCCATTTATTTACGTTAGTCACAAGGTTACTTCAATATGTGTGCGTTAATATATGTCAGCCGACAATTGTTACTTTTATTGATAAGTAGCATTTGGCTGCATAATTTTCGACTTTCATGTATTTGTTAAGATTTTGATGCGCTTTTTTGTCATTCTAATAAAAAAATTAATTTGACTCGTAGTAATGACTACGTTGTGAATGCGTTTAAGTCACTAAATAAGTTAAAACTATAATCAGGAAAACAATTTTAAAGTTCGAGTAACACTATACCGATCTCATCTTCAAACACAAACTCCACAAGTTTACACCGATCAACTACTATTCACTCATATGTCTGCTGTATTTAATCAACGATAACATTCAAATTCAAGCCTCATTCATCAAATAACTAACGGACAAGTCTTGAAATGCTAAACCAGGAATTGTTCACCTTGGAGTAGTTTACAATTATTTAAATAGTTTTTCTTAAATACATGTTAGATAATATTAACTGTGTCAGATTATATTCGTTATAAAACTATATACTTAAAGCAATCTTAGGTCGTATGGGATGTGCTTTGTAGAGATAGAAAGGAATTGAATAGATTGGGTTCTATCTCGAAAGCGAGTCAGAATTGGATCAATCCAAATAAAATACTGACCAAAAAGATAAGGTGGAATAAAACTGAAAGCTTCATACAATGCGCAGTCTTTTTGTGTTGGATATTATTTGCAAGACTTTGAATCAAACGTCCTTGTTTCGTATTCCGGTTATGGGAGATATAGCAACCACTGGTGTGCTTCCAACAAGCATGCAATTGATGTAGTCGTTGAATTACTTTTTATAACTTATGAAATGTTGAGTTTTGTCTGACGAAATACACCTTTACCACAGGGCTGCGAACATATTAGAATTTTAAAACTATACATGAATAACGTTAAAGCAATATCTATTCTTAAATACTGTTTGTTGCGAAGAACTAATATATATGCAAGTATGTATTAGGTGTTTCGAACCTAGTAATAATTTAGTTCAATTATGACCAGAAGGATAAACCAAAGGCAGCATGAACGGAAAGTATAATCTCATGCACATTCGTTTCGTGCATACTGGCGACTCATCAGTAGGAGCCGGTATTACGCCCTTTAACCACTATATATTTGGTCGAAGAATGTGGAATAATACCGTTCTTTGGTTTATCCTTCTGGTTACAACTGAACTAATTTATTACTAGGTTCACAACACCTAATACATACTTGAATATATATTCTTGATGTAACTTAAACTAACAATCACTCATTTGACATTACTTTTAAAATTTATACTTGCTTTCTGAAGTTTACTGATGTTTTTTTAAATAAAAGTATGAATAGAGACACTCTAATTTCAATTATCAACTCTAAGAAATTTCTAAACACATTTTATCCCAAGAAGTCAAACAGTTCTGCTTTAAGAATGGTTGCCAAAATCGATATTTTTCAAAATAGGCCGGCATATTAATAATTCAGTGCGCAAGTATATTCCTCATTCTTATGTATTTGTGCAATTAGCTAATTTAATTACGTAAACATTACGAGTAATGCAAACTTGACGAAGGCAGTAAAATATCTGTAAATTTAGAAAAAATCTTAAGCAATTTGTGACAATTGAAATTATTATAAACGGCGATCTTGAATTTCATTCTTATTACATGGCGTTATTTTCGTCATTTAACCGAAGTAATTAAATGACTTTGTCAATCAATACTAAAACAGGTGTGTGAAGTTTATTAATGTTTCTCCTTCTTATCGGATTAGCTTTACCCGCACTGGCTATTAGTCTAGCTATTTATCATCGTAATAGATCATGCAGCAATTTAAATTAACATTTCATTTTCCTTTTATTTTCTCTAGCGTTTCGTTCAGACTATTTTTCCTAAGTTGACTTTGGTAGTTTAAAATAAAACAACGAATAAGTCTTCAGTTAATGCTATTTTAGTACACTTAAATATGGCATAGATAATAATAATAATAATAATATAAATAATAATAATAAAAATAATAATAATAATAATAATAACAATAATAACAATAATAATAATAACAAAAACATTTAGAAATAAACTTATATTGCCATATAGCTCGTTGCAATAGGATGTCTTTAAGTGCCTTGAAACCTCATAAATCCTCCAACTTCTCGGTCTGAAGTATACACATAAATGACCGACAAGCGATGGTGTTGAACATAATAAACTTTGGCAACTATAAAGAAGACTTCTTAACAGCGCGGCCGGTCAACTAAGCGAACAAGAATTCTATTCCTACATGTTAACGTCATAAATATTTAAAGTACATAATTTTTTGTTTTTTTCTTTCTTCTGTTAACTTTATATATTCTAATCGTCCATTCTCCCACGATTATACGCTTATTGATACTTTTACAACATAGATAATTAAATATATTTTAATCAGCAGACAGAACAAAGGTTTAACACATACATGCGCATACTCACCAACTCACAAACGAAAACTGCATATTAGATGCTTTAGCTGAAATACGCACACGCATACACGTAAGCCTAAGTTTATGCAAATTATATATTTTTTTAAAGAAACGAAAACATTTTATAAAAAGCGTGTTTATATTGTGAATAAGGGCCTATTTGTTTCCTGCATAATCCACTACAAAATAGGACCTTTCAATCATATTCATTCTGGGTTCTCATTTGATTAAGTGAATGGGAAGATGTCTGATTTCGAGTTTTACTTCTATTTATTGTCGGTGGTTAATTGCGTGTGTGTATGTGCCTGTGTGTGAGTGGGAGACGTTCTTAATATCTTACAAATTGATAGTGAAACCGATCAGCAGGATCAAATTATATTTACCACAGAAAACCGGCTATTTCTGAGAATATATCTTTTGAAAATGTAAACAGTCTATTTAACGAATTTATTAGTTCTACAAAGTCTGAAAAAATATTATACATGCACGAAACAACGGGCACCTGGCATAAGCATTTGAAGTATTCACTAAAATGATATTATACTCGACTGTACATGAATTGCACAAACCAACGACTTTCTTGTATCTAGGCGTGCTCGACCACCCGCAAACAATCGATCGGATGGGCAACAAACCTAACATTAACATCCGCACGAACAAAATTACTTTCTACATTAACAATGATAGAAAGTGCACAAAAAACTTTCAATCAACATCGCAAACTGTACACTCTACGCTGTTATTAGGAGGACAGAATAGAACACCCGACAACATGTTGAGAAACGATATTCTCACACTCACTAGCCAATAAAGTGAAAGCCCCGTCAATACTCAGTCCATAAATACAAGAATAACAAGATGTCACGCATCACTTTGTAATTACCTGACCTGTGTTTTTACTAACACAGGATAAATTACAATTGATTCTTTCGTAGGAGATATTTCGGAAACAATTATCGATTTTATTCATCGTTCTACAAAACATCAAATGTCTTCGATACATGTCGATAAAGCAAATGCAATATTTCCTTTTAGCCATATTATTTATTCTCCTGAATAAAGATTCAATAGGTGGGTGCGAATCACGTATGTGTATGTGTCTATACATGTTATAGACAGCAAACTAAGTGAAACTAGCGTGACAGAATAATAATTCAAACTTTACATGCGCTAGACTACTTGTTTTATGCTCAATATTTGAAATGATTTGTTTGAGATTTCTCTCGCATTAATAACCTCAAACCAAGATAAGTGATAACACTTAAAACCAGACGTACCATGCCCGTGTGAGATTTTATAAAAACCCCTACAGTTATACTTAGGACTTGATTTTTATTTATTAGCTACTGTCATTTCGTTAAATTGGCGCACGTCACATATGTGCATGCATGCGTGTATACATAATTTATAAATAGTCAATTAAATAAAATTAATACCCACGAGCATTTGTCTAAGCGAAGCTGCAGTCAACAGATGATACCGCATCCTTTTCAGGCGTTACACCAATATTTTTATACTTATCGTTTGAAATGATGTAATACCAGTGTGATCTCAATCTATAAGGTGTCAGGAATAAAACAAGTCATGTCTGAGTAAATGATAATTTAAAAAAAATAGAAACTTGATTAAGAGATGAGATAAAATAAGAGACGACAAGTCAATTATGTTTTGATAATTAATTTACAAAAGAGTAGGCAAAATAAAGAAGGAAAGACAAAAATCGGTTGATAAGCGTTCAATTCGCTATGAACCATAAATTAAACTTATAATAAACGAACAATTAAAATATGAAATAAATAAAGATTTTACTATTAATCAATGATTAACCACTAATAAGGTAATAAGCCCACTAATAAACCAGTCTTAGTCCAATATGCTTAGCTTTTTGATAGAGCTAGCTTCAGATTCTGACTTGTGCAATAGTCTTTGCACTCAATTACCCAATACTATATTCCAAACCAAACCTTACGACTTTTCCAACACTGTTTCAATCATAATATTATCTTGATTCAATTTCTGTAGATTCTTTAAACTCTCCCACAATATATATGTAGATATGTCACTGTGTTCATCCCAGTTAGAAGCGTATCCAGCCTCAACGGCGAGGTGGGCAAGTTCAGGTTTAGTAATATGTCCGTACTAATGTTCTGCTCTTATTAACTTTTTTAGCTTAATGGTTTCACGAACATACAGGGGACAGCGGTCTTTGCATGGGAGTTTATACTCACATGAATATTCTGGATGTTCCATTTTTCCTTTTGGTTAGGGAGGTTGGGGTCCAGGGTCATATATTGTTTTAAAACGTTTCCATTGAATTTACTTTCTTGCTTAGCTTAGATTACATTGATACCATGATACTATGATCGTCTTTATCCAAATCTGCATTTAACTTAACTTAAATTAAGCTTAAATATTTCTACGACATCCATCATTGTTTCTTCAATTAAATTGCGAGGGCAATCGTTAGTCCTGAATATTTCACGCCTCTCTCCCTAATTTGAACTTCCTGTGCTTTATGCCTTTTAATCTGAGGCTTCTTAATTTTAACGATTTTAAGATACAGATTTGCATCCGTTACGGATGATACGACTTTAAATTAAGATATATTCCCGAGTTAGTATCCTTCCTAAAAATATATCTTTCCAATAAATGACGATATTTAGCTAAACTGACATTTAAAAACGGCAGTTCATATGATGTCTCACATTCAAGAGTAAATTTAAGTTCGTTCATTCGATTCGTAAAATTTAATAAACTTATCATTTCATCCTCACCATGGTTCCAGATTAATAATATGTCATCCAAGAACCGTAGATACTATTTAGGCTTTAGAGTTGTCCTATCTGAAATATTATTTTACAAATAGTTCATAAATATATTTTTTGTTGGAACTGGCAGAGATTTTCTCATTGGGACACCAATTTCTTTATAAAGTTGCTTCATGAATGGAAAATAAATTAAGGACATAAACATTATCTACATAATGTGACTAACCGTCATTTTACTTCCTTCTAATATTAACGAGCGATCTACAAGGAAACAGCGAAAAATTCCAGAACTTCTGTACAGGTATATTTGTGAATTTGGATAAACCATCGAAGATCACGAACATATCACTTACAACTAGGACATAATTATTAACCATTTAAATCAATGATATAAATTCACTAATGCATGATCTAAGAAGGATGAATATTTTCCTATTCTATGACAAGGAAAATTGGAAATTTCATACATTAGAGAAGTGTTGGATATTGACAGTAATTATTTATGTGTTTCGGGATTTATACACTTAAACAAAACATACGTTCTTGGTGCAATTAATCTCTTTTTTGTTTACCATGTGCCGAATGTTTTTCTTCGCTAAGATTCATAATAATGATTAACCTAGCAGTTATGCATTTCTTATTTTACTCTATACTTTATTATTATTTAACTTTTCCAATATTTTATTATATTAATCGGATTGTCTCATCAGAACCTTAGCTTCCTCTTTATCCGCTTTAGGCATATATAATTATTCAAAAATAAATTTTATTCTGAGACGTTAAATTTATCAATTGGACAAAACTTTATAACCCAGGTGTGCTAAAACCTTTGAAGCAACGTCTAATTCAAATTTAACACTATTCTTGTCTGAAGGCAGCTGTACCGATTTAGCAGACTTTTTAATGACCTTATTTATAAATGACATTTCATTAGGAATCACTATGTTCTAACCGCATTTAAGCAATGCAACTTGATTTACCCTAGGATTTATCGTTGAGAAATTTACTATACGATTAGCTGCGTTTGAAATAGTACTACCTTGGAAATGTCTATCATGATTAATTCTGAATTTCATTATTTCTCTATTTACGAGATTAATCATTTAACACTTCAATACGTGTAAAATCATGTGCACGCAAAAGCAAAATTAACATCCGTCTTAATTTTGTTTTCTCCTTAATACGTACAAATTTACGTTTATCTAAATTACGAACTAACGTGTTTATAATATTTACTCAAAAATCATATTTAATAGACTAGAAATGTAAATTTAACCTAAAACATCCAGGATTAATACAATATTTTATTGTAACATTTTATGTGTTTACTCTATAAATATTACCACTAAAGTAGTTGTTAAAACCCACGATGAAGCATTAAAAAATTTTTCCCGCGTTATCATCATTGATTAACAAAAATTTTTTAACGAATTTGTCAATCAAAACCAAAACAGGTGTGAAAAGTTCATAGAACTTTTTCCTTCTTATCAGAGTATTTTTACCTACACTAGCAATTACTTTAGATTTTTATCGCTGGAGTCGATCATGCAGAGTTTAAATTTGACAGATGCGTTTCATTTTTTCCCAATCAGCACTTTATACAAACGATCAGATTTGTCTTAAATTAACTTTTGAAATTTTAAAATAATATCACGAATAAAACATCAATTCATGCTATTTTGGCAAACAAAACTAGGCCAGAGATAATAATACGTTTTTTAATAACTTTACGAAATAAACTTATATTTTCATGTATCTCTCTGCAATAGAGTGTCGTTGAGCGCCATGAAATACAGTAGATTCCCTAGCTTCTCTGTCAGAGTAACACACAGAAACGCTTGACAAATGACGGTGTCGAACATAATAAACGTTGACAATAATAATGTATACTTCAGAACTGGGCGGTCGGTCAACTAAGCGAATATTAATTTTATGCCTGTAAGTTAACACCATAAACATTTAAAGTTTTTAAAGTTGTATATTCATTCTTTCGTTTGCAGTTCTTACACATGCAAATCATCCGCTTAATGACACGTTTACAACGTACACAAGAAAATATGCCTCAATCAGCAGATAAAAACTGTTTAAAACATACATTTAAACACACACCCACACAACAAGGATAACTGCATTTTATATTCTCTAGCGGAATTAATCAGACACACGCATGTAAACTAAGGATATGCTAATTTTATAATTATTAAGGAAAAGAAAACGTTTGCCAAAACGTCCTATGCATGTTTTAAATAATTTATTTCGTGAATAATCAACTACATATTACAAACTTGCAATTATATACATTCAGGATTTTCATTTGATTAAGTGAATGAGAAGAGGTCTGATTTACAGTTTTGCTTCTATTCATTGCTGGTGGCAAAGTTAAGTGAGCTGAACGCTTATTAAAGGACTTCTATCTTCTTTCATTATATTGCTTATTAATTGAAATTGTCATGTCTAACCATCACTTCTTTTATTTCATATCTAAATAAAGTTTCTTAATTTAATGAATAGGGTTTTTGTGTTTTTGCCCCCACCCTGCCAATTGAGATCATACTAATAATACGGCATTTCAAATTTTATGAACAAATCTATATAATATATGACATATTAATATAATATAAAAAATATAAAGAGTTCATACACGGTTACTTACTTTTTACTTTACTGCGGCTGACTCCTTTTGGAGGATAAGCCGGCTCCTGGAGTTTCTTGGGAATTTGGTACAAGTGGTGTCCCCTCACCACTCGGCATTTTGATCGAGGACACACCTCTAGCCTTTGCACATCAAGCGCAGTCTGCAAGGCAGCAGTAAGTTGCATGGTTGCCGGTGGCTGTTGAGAGCTCATTCGCCATTCGGAAGTACGGGGTACTGTCCAGGAGTCCATGTAATCCTGTGGCTGTTGAACCCTTTTGTGGCGGGGAACACACGCCGAGTCATGGTGCCGTCGTCGGGCTCATGTGGTATTTTATAGGAGATTCGATTACCGGTCGGAAATCCACCACGCCCTAGTGACACCACCGCCATAGCCCCGTTAGCCCATGTACGATCGGCCATCGAAACATGGTTGACACCGTCGTACCACGTTGAGGAGGGGATGGACTTTACGACCGTTGGCTTATTTCAAATTTGAATAAATAATTAGTCTGACACGTGCAAATGGTAAATTAGTGTCAATTGACCGCAGTTTCATTAAGATAGACGTACCTGTGTAATGACTATATTTAACTGAATCTTTTAAGTTATGTATAGACACATGCATGCAAATGTGTGATGTGTGCCTATTTTATGAAACACGAAGAACTGTTAATAAACTAGCCCATTCTGAGTACAACCTTAATGGTTTGAATCGATATTTTACACGTGCATAGTTCGTTTGGATTTCGAATTTTATCACGTAAAATGGCCTGTGACTATGGCGCGTGTTTCTGATTTATTGATCTCCCCCCCAACGGAAAATGTGAGGGTAACTTCATTTACGTCATTTCACATGGAGTGTATAACACAAATACCGCACAAAAAACATTCCTTCTATAACACAAATAGTCTAACGCCTACAAAAGGTAAATTCTTATTCAGTCACTCTAATTTCACTTAGTTAAATGAACATAATGGTTAAGGAAATGCATGCACACACGTGACACGCAACTATCTAGTAAAAGGTCAGTCTAAAGTATAAATGATATGTCCAGAGGAAATATCGCGCTTGCTTCATTAGTTTGTTTTGTTAAACTGTTAAGGATGGACCAACTGACTAAGGCTTTCGATTACAAATGGAATCATTACTGTGTTTGTCAAAACACAGATCAGGTAAACATCCAAATTTGTTTAATGTTGAAAATCAGCAATTTCGGGGGAATTTTACAGGTTACACAAACCGTAAAGTAGCAAAAACTATTTAATATAGACTATACAATTTAACAATAATTGATTGCGCGGGTGGTGGTAACAAATTTAAAAAAAATTTAAGATAGACGACCAATACCTAAAATACACCAATCACCTGGCCTAAGCATGCAAAACTCCGCCAACATGATATTCTAATTGGACTGGCAACGAATCAAACAGACCAAAAACAATTTTCATGTATCCAGGCGAGACCCACCACCAATTCGTTCTGTATCAACAAATAATCGATCCGATTATAAAACTATGGTCAGTACTATTAGTGTTCGCATATATTACGAAACCGGTCAACTGCATGAATTTATATCCGATGCAACTAGTTGTTAATGCTGAAAAAATATGTATTTTAAATCCTATAATTAAAACTAAAATCAATATAATTTAGTCATATGTCATGTTGCCTGATGTATAATGAAAGATTTGGTGTGGCCAGTTATAACTTCAGATATTAATAAATGCCAAATAGGTTCGAACAGAGTGGAGGGATAATTAGGGAGATGGGTCGGTATACGAAATCAAGTTACATGTGCGAAATTCGTTATTAAAAAATGTACTTTTAAACGTTTAAAACTCATTTTGAATAATCAATTTGCAATCTGGATTGCGCAAAAATATTTTGATCTGTACACTTCTAGTCTTTGTTAGATGTTGCATCTATTTTATAGCCAATACTCATGCGAGCATAGAGAATTGCATAAAAAACTGCATTGGACAATGAAAAATTTTGGCGTTTTATTTAAGCTTTCGGAGTGGAAATCATTTATTGGAAAAACAGATAGGTGTCCTACAGATAAATTCAAAATAATGTAACGTGGGCGACAACGTTTCTATCCCCAACAAGTGCATCAATTTTTTGCGACTGTTTTGAATTTATTTAATTCCATTAATTTTATTATTCATTTATGCTTTTACTTTTAAATTAGAATAAATCACAGATGGAATATTTTTCTATTTCACTGAATTTTATTTTGTTGAATTATTCTAATCATGCCTCTCCTGCTTTTATACGCATCTACTATGTATTAGATTTTTGATGTACTGTTTTTATAAGAAGCATTAGCTAGAAATCGAAATAAATCTGACGAAGACAATTTAATCTGCCCTTAACCTAAATCAGTGCTCACATTTTTAAATAGTATTTTATGACGAAGAAATGCCTAGTTATACGTCTTTTATCAACACAAATTTAAGATATAAAAATGAAATTTGCGATCTTGATATAATGACCATTCCCAGTATATATACATACAATTGTTTGAATAAACTAGGAATAATATCATATAGAAATGGTAATTCATCCAGTAGACCGGTGTCGTCCCTATTGGGAACTCTTCACGTATTGTCAAGTATCTACCGCGGACAGGGCTCGACCTTGCGCAAGTCTGCTTCGGAATTTGTTGTCCTAACCACTGAACTATCCTGCTGCAGGCTACACACAATTTTCAGTTATTTACTTACAAATATTTCGCAGTTCCATTTTCCTTATGTGAAGTCTATATGACAGCAACATATCTAACTTAGCTTTCCATATGTACGTATTGCGGTTTTATCCTCGCTAGTCAGTTTGCCGTCATACTCTGATGATAATCATGGAAGGTTGAAACACATTATTAAGTTTGATTGACTTTAGTTTTGCTATTTTGTGTTTATTTCAAGCTGGAAAACGTGATTTAAAGAATCATTATCGATACACGCGCAATCAAAGATTTTTATTATATGACTTGTATAAAGGGACGAAAGTTGCAGAACATTACTGGTCGAGAATATAAGGAAATTGTGCACCTGACATTTCGAGACAGGTAAAATTTATGCCCAGAGACACACTAGAGTTTCAAGCCACATATCTATTTTTTCTATATATATATATATATATATAACATATATATATATATATATATATATATATATATATATATATATATATGCATTTCGGTTTGATCCTCGCTTTTTTATTTGCCGTGATGCTCTGGTCAAAACGCGTCAGTAAATGTAACTGACTGTAATTCTTCTATGTTGTAGGGCTGATTGAATACAATGAGAATTTTCTTATCTCAAGCTTGTAAATTTTAGTTTGAGAATTATTTTTATCACTCAGGCCACCAATGATTTTTCTGATAATTTAACAGTGTTCTCTTATTGTCTTTCTCGTTTGTAAACAATGCTGATTGGCTTCGGGATCAAATATTTGAATGCACATATGGCGTATCATTTTTTTAATCCAAATTAATCAATCCAATTTCCTATTCAGTTGCATAAAATAAATAAATCATTGAATTAATGGAAGAGGTTAACAAATATAGCAAATGCTATACAACGTAAGATTTTGTATTCCTATGTAAGGGCTCAACTCTCAGTTCTGCCCTCGTCTAACGGCTCGGATTTCAACAATTACATTCTAAATTGGATTTCCCTGCAGAGAATTTGATAGATTTCCATCTTTAATGCACCATTCTGTTGGACTTTTTTCTTACAAAAGATGAAAAAGACAAATTATATTGAGTAAAATTGTATAAGGATTTTAAATTTACGGGACAAATAAACTATCAAACAAGTAAGCATTAACTCTCCTCAACATTAGTGCATTCATATAATGAGCCAAATATCTTTGACGCAGACAAAAAGTTAACAACAATGACTACAATAATAGTTTTTGCATCCAAAGTTTACTCAACACTAATAAAATTTCAGTTAGTAATTAATTTCTGGATAACTTGAAATTATACTTATTATTTATTTTCCAATCTTATAAATAAAAAACGTTCATCTGTATATATAATATATTATTTACACATATTTTTGCATGTTGGTACAAATAAAGTTGGATAGAATTCAACTCTTATCCGCTGGTAGTCCCACTCTCAACTCTCTTCTTGCTGATCATATAAACCATTAAATCACACGAATAAATCAAGGAGGATTTTTTCTGCGACGTCTTTCTCTGTTCGAGACTAGTTTATAAACTTCACTATCTGCGTCTGTGTAGTCTAACTTAACTTCGGCATTTACGATAGCACTATTTTTACTTGATCTAATACAGGCTTGGGGTCTAAATAAAGTCAAGCTGGCCTAAACATTTACAATTTATTGGCCTCTTCTTTCGCTTTAATTGTCAGTATTAAGAAATTCTCTGTCAACTTTACCACACTTGATGTTTGTAGTACGTGATTAATCTCTGAACGCCTACACATGTTCTTTATTTTTCAAATCTTTGTAGTTAAAACTTACAACCTGACGAGGCTGGGGTGAATTTGTTTTTCTAGGGCAAATTATTCTTATATACGTAGGGACGATTTCAAATTATAGCATAACTTGCTAATTTCACTCCTCTGTTAGAAGTTAACAGGAATAAACACAGTTCAAGTAAAACGTATTTTACCACGGATGTTTTGAGATACTTTTCAATAAAATGCTCTCGCTCGCAGCAATAAAAACGTTTGTCTTACTGTCCAACCCCGTTTATCCGCGGCGGGCGAAGCTGTCTTCAACTAGTGATGTAATATTTCTGTCAATTCCGTATTATACACGCACACATATTTAAGACTCCGACTCTACGTGCTTCAATTATACAATCGAGCAGTTTGGCAAAAAGGTATGGTTTTATGTATTTTTTTCTATTTTGAAAATTATAGCATTCTATTTATTGCAAAAGTATAGGATAGACAGCCATGTGTTTAGTTGATATATATATATATATATATATATATATATATATATATATATATATATATCCAGAACAAGCCTTCATTAAACTATCCATCTGGCAGCTCCGTCTCGACTATTAAAATATTATTCATAACTAGCTTTATTAGAGCTTTGCAAGATGGGTGCTTAAACCAATGCAAATGATTTATTTTACTTTTTCAATATGTTGAAATTACAATATCTATCAAACTTTCGTTAGTCCGTATCTCATGCCGGGTATATCTCGTATTTAACTACATCTCTAAATTTGATACCGTAAAGGATACTTATCTAGTTTAATAACAGAATTGATAATCGAATATTGTCATCAAGTCCTGCCATTGTCATTATATGAGTACCAAGTTAAAGATGAAAGGTAGAATGGTACATATGACAAATTCCTATTTCTCATTATTTTTCGCTCGCAGCATCAGTCACCTCGCGATTTTTTTTGATTTAATTGAAAAAGTAGCGGTCTCGCCGGCAGATTTTCATTATTTTCAATTTGTTATTGTAATGAATAGGCACCCGAGAATGAGCTACTATAATACTAGCAAACCGCGTTTCTCGAACTTACTTTGTCCCGGAAAAAAACTTTTTTTCCAAATGTGCGTAAAGAACATTTGATAAATTCTTCTCCATCCCCACGATCAATGTAGTCTTAAGAAATATGGATTTAATATTTAAATTCTTGGACTGCATATCTAGACAGACGCCATACATGTAAAAGATGCCCATACCTATGCTATTGTGAATTATGTCTTGAAATCAGGATGGCTCAAACAATTTCTTGCCGACGCTCATGGTTTTTTGTATAATCTTTCTTATTAATGAACGTATTTTCTATATTTGGTATTCCTTAACTAATATAAACGGCCCCTATGTCGGCCGCCTAGCCTAGGCTGGAAACAATTCTAACTTCCCAAAAAGGTGATAATAAAGCACACCAATTGACTAGGCAAGTTCGCTCATGCTCCGTGACGTGTTTCTTTCGTACGGTCATTTTAAGCATTAATGCAAGTAAATGAGACAATAGAATAATACCCTTCAAGTCTTTACCAACAATCAGTGGCATCAAATTACTTTTTGGTACCATGTACCTTTTCGGCAACCAAAGTTTTGATATCAAGTAGTGATACAGTAGCCATTGTATTGAAACCATTTACAGGCATGGTATACTTATTATATGTAGTGAGTTGGCTTTGAACTTGCATTGCCAAAGACTTTATATGAAGTCAACTTCAATACCGCAGGTTTACACTTTCGTATAGGAGATTGTACCGTCCAATTGTCCAACATTCCTCATCCAAATATATAGTAGATTAAGGCCGTAGTACCCGCTCTACTCATGAGTTGCCATTATGCCTCGTGGAAAAACCAATATGAAACAATTTAAATTACTCATAAAGTCCCTGTTAATTGATTTAGTAATTTTGGTGAATTTTGAATGAATTATACACGTATTTTTACTGTATATATTATTTATTTCTATTTAAGTGTGATATAATATGCATTAATTTGGCATTGTTACAACAAATAATTACTAATTCTTTAAATCAAGTTTGCGAGCTTTAAGTAAACAGCAATCTAAACGTATTTAACCAGTCGTCGAACAACATAACAAAACTACCATCAGTCGCAACGCACTGACGCATTTCGATCGACATTTCCAGTCAAGTTCAGTGTATGCGAGGCTGCTAGAGGTGGGAGCCGCATATCTAACTTTGATTTCCATATATATTCAATTCGGTCTGATTCTCAATAGTCAGTTTGCCGTCGTACTCTGATGATGATCATGGAAGGTCGAAACGCGTCAGTGCGTTGTGACTGATGGTAGTTTTCTTATGTTGTTGGACGACTGGTTAAATACGTTTGGATTGGTGTTTACTTCGAGCTCGTAAACTTTATTTAAAGAATCGTTACCACCACCCGCGCAATCAATTATTGTTAAATGATTACTAATTCCAAATTTAATTCTATACAACGATATTTCATTTGATCTTCCGTATTTTACAAGTTATCCAACTTTCTTAAGTTCGATTCCTTGCATCCATAACGTGGGTATTGTTCAGAAATTAGTTTCGAATTAAAAAATCCATGGTAATTTTCTTTCTAGAGCAAATTCAGATAGCTCTTTAAGACAAATACATTCCGAATTATTGTAATTATTTTTAGTCAGATTTCAGATAAGAGCTATCCTAGTGTTTTATTAAATAAATAACTAAATATTTATATTTAAAAACAATTTACCTGTATATATATATATATATATATTTATACTGAAATATACCAGAACTTCAACTTTCCACGTGCGCGCTAATTTAATAGATGATTTATAAGTTAATTTTAAAATCACGTGAAATAAATAAATGTCTCACATTCAATTGTATTTTAAAGTATTTGGCTAAAATTTGACATTTTAGCCCATCATGGAAATCTTTTTAAAGAATAAAAAAACTAAAATTGTTTTTGTCAAAATTTCAACTAAGGAGTAAAATGATTATTATAATTCATCTTAAAATTTTGTGTTCTAGTAGAATTCGTTAGTTATAAATTCCTGATGAAATCTCTATGATGTAAACATTTTGTGGGTGGCATTTTGTCTTATTTTCTTTAATAATTAAACAATTCTGTTCATTAAGATAGAGAAAGCATTTTTTCATCATCGATAAATTATTACTATTAATTGAATTCCATCATAAATTGTAAATACGGTTAACTTCCACTGCTAAATAAAGTGAACTGATTTCTGTTTAATATATATTAAATTTTAATTTTTTTTAACTCTAGAAACGATTTATTTTGCTTTAAAATCATTAACCTACTATAAAACCGTAAAGATAATTCAAGGGAATATACGACTGAGGCGCATATATTCCGTCAAAATTCCGTTTCAGATCTCAACATTTTGATTGGAAAACATTTACGCAGATTTGCATATGAAAATAAACAAAATTGAAAATGAAATTTAAAATTGTTTTTTAATTGATTGGTATACAGTTTTGCTAATACCATGCCTAAAACACCTAGCGATGTTCTGAGCACACTGAAAGCCGTTCGGTTAAGGGGTCTACCTGTAAGGACTTCGCCATCGAAAGTTTTAAACTAAATTATGGAAAGAGTGCGGGCCTGAACAGCAATTCTTCTTTAGTCTTGGAAGTTTGACATTTATTTTATTAATCTTCAGTATGACCTAAGTAACCTGTTGACCATGTTATTATTGTGGTTTTTTAGTATACATATTAAATGTCCGTCACGCAACATAAACCACGTTGCACTCACCTTTATTATGTCAGTCAGAAAAACAATGAATCGCACTGCCTACGTTTTTTAACTGTTTACTTAGTTTGAATACAGGGCTTGGCGCAAAAATAGACTAAAATATGAAGTTAATTAAAACGTAATAAATGAACTTTTAGCACAGAAAATTTTATTGAATTGTTAATGAATAAGGCCACACTGTTGCATAATGCTTCATTCCCAAATAATATTGGTCAATACGTGGCACATTCAGTTTCGCATTATTTGCAGATATCACTATCCAGACATTCAATTAAACCTACAACAAATAAACAAAAGTAGGGACGTAGTAGCACTACTCTTACTCTATTAATGTCCATCAAATACACAACACGTTATGATAAAATTATTTTCAAAGTAAAAAAAAGTATCTACAATGAGAGCACCCGAATCAATGACACTTGAATTGAAAACAATAAGAATAACAATAGTAAAACATTTCATTACACTACTACTAAAACAATAAAAAAAGTAGTTCTACTACTACTCTTGTTATTACTACGACAACAGCTACTACTTCTAATAATAATGTTATAATAATAATAATAATAATAATAATAATAATAATAATAATAATAATAATAATAATAATAATAATAATAATAATAATAAGTATAATGATGATAATAAGGACACTCCTACTATTAATACTACAAAAAGTAAAACACCAAAAGAAGTTTCTACTACTACTACTACTATTACTCATACTACTACTAATACTATTACTATTATTATTACTACTACTACTACTACTACTACTACTACTACTACTACTACTACTACTACTACTACTACTACTACTACTACTACTACTACTACTACTACTACTACTACTACTACTACTACTACTACTACTACTACTACTACTACTACTACTACTACTACTACTACTACTACTACTACTACTACTACTACTACTACTACTACTACTACTGCTACTACTACTACTACTGCTACTACTACTACTACTACTACTACTACTACTACTACTACTGCTGCTACTACTGCTACTGCTGCTGCTACTACTGCTGCTGCTACTGCTGCTACTACTACTACTACTGCTACTACTACTACTACTACTACTGCTACTACTACTACTACTACTACTACTACTACTACTACTACTACTACTACTACTACTACTACTACTACTACTACTACTACTACTACTACTACTACTACTACTACTACTACTACTACTACTACTACTACTACTACTACTACTACTACTACTACTACTACTACTACTACTACTACTACTACTACTACTACTACTACTACTACTACTACTACTACTACTACTACTACTACTACTACTACTACTACTACTACTACTACTACTACTACTACTACTACTACTACTACTACTACTACTACTACTACTACTACTACTACTACTACTACTACTACTACTACTACTACTACTACTACTACTACTACTACTACTACTACTACTACTACTACTACTACTACTACTACCACTACTACTACTACTACTACTACTACTACTACTACTACTACTACTACTACTACTACTACTATTATTATTACTGCTGCTGCTGCTGCTAGTACTACTAGCTAATAGCCATTATAATAAAAATATAAATTATAGTAGTAATAGTAAGGAGATGCTCAAATGTCAATTGAGGAATAAGTTTAACCTACTAATTAAGCTTTATTGGCTTATTGAATCTTATATATTTTTCCGCTGACAAAAGAATGGCAGCAAAGATGACAGCGGTCACCTTTGTTGCGCTTCCAAAGTACACTTAAAGCCGGGATATTTCATTTACTTCTGGAGGCTAGCAAACTGTATCGAGTTGGCACGCATTCGACGCCAATGAGAGTCGATTTTAGCGAGTAGCATAGGAATTACCATGAGAAGCAATTCGATTAAATCGGCATTCTCGACCACGCCTACTTGATTCGAGGAGAAGACCAAAACTTATACTCATCAATCGGCGGAATTTGTCAGCAATTTGACTATTGGCGGGAAATATTCGCTTACAAACTATGATCTTCCAACCATTGAGACAAAGCTGACCAGTGATGAAATTAAAGAAAATGAACATCAGACTTCGCTTTTCAAATATATTTATTCTGGCGAGCTCTACTACCTGATCTGTTATTGTGCTTGAATTCTGATTTCGCCGACCACTAGATAAGCATTATGGGTTTATATTATTAAACTATAACAATAATATCAATTATTTAAATCAAGGCTTCGATAGTTATATATACACCAATCCCATTATATATATATATATATATATGTATATATATATATATATATATATATATATATATAAATTTGTCCGGATAAACTATGCTTTATATAAGGTATCAAAGACAATTCATTCAGTAGACCAGTTTCGTTCTTATTCGAAACTCGTCAGTTGACTTCCAGAATTTTGCTACGGAAGGGACTTGAACCAGGACATATTTGATTCTGAGTTTGGAGCTCTATCCACTGCACCACCCGAAGAAAAGACTAACCAATGTCTTAGTTAGTATATAACTGAGAATTTTTTTAGTGTGCAGCAGGGTGGCGCAGTGGATTGAATCCTAGACTTCGTGACAATTATGCTCCGTTTTGAACCCTCTCCGTGTTAAAGTTCTAAGCAGTACTAGATGAAAATGGTCTACTGAATGAATTACCATTGCTCATTTATACTCTGTTCCATTTTTGGTTGCAAATATCTACATTTGGCTTGGTGTTTATCAGATAGGCATGTAATAGAATATAAATGCACGTGGTAGAAGCAGAATTTTATTTATATATTTGTTCATTTTTAAATCTATAACTTTGTGCTTTTTGCTAATTAAGTTGGCCCATATGTCATTGGTCAATATGATCGTTAAATAAATTGCACTAAAATCGTTGTCTAAATTGCCGATAATTTTCGGATAATTTATTGATGGTCTGAATTGGCGTCTAGCGTGCCCTACTCTACCGAAATGGCAGGATTAATATGAACCCTCTTAGTACCAATTTTTTAGGACTGTCTTACTCTTTAAAATAAATGTTGATGCTATAGGCGATTGGAGAATTTGCCATTGTCATTTGCTGTGCTAAATTATATTAGCACAAGGAAAAGTATGAAGTCATTTAACTGACGATATTACCTTCTTTGTATCAGCCGAAGTTCTTTATATCACATGCACAATAGAATCCCAGCTAACTTGATTTGATCTGGAATTATTCACGAAATATATTTAAAGTTTTCAAATCTATTAACTGAATCTCTGTTAATGCATTTGTGTGATTAATTTCACTATTTGAATTTGTAACGGCTTTATGCAGAACATTTTTTACTTTACGTTAGATCATTAGAATAGCAACGCTCGTGGTCATTGTCTCACATTCATCAGCAAAATATATAGTGAGCAAAGGGCGTAATACCTGCTCCTAATGATGCGTCGCAAGTAAACATGGAACGAGTGTACGCAAGAGTACATACCTTTCATTCAAGCTGATTTAGGTTTATCCTTCTCGTCATATTTGAATTAATTTGTTACTAGGTTTGTGTAACACCTAATATACAACAGATCAAAGTTTCCTACTAGCAGTAAACAAAAGAGCAAACTGTCAACAAAATCGCAATCCATCAATTTAAGTGGTAAATATGGTACTTTAAAAAAAGCGCTTCTTTGCTTTCTTAAAACTTTAACGGCGAAAGTGCTTAAGAAAGTGTCAAAGTCGGCTTAATCTCGTCTTCTTGCCTTGAACAATATCATAAAGGACTTTCGCCTATGGCAAGGAAACCGTGCATCCCGTGTGTGGACAATAGAAAGTTTAATAGACGGTTAAATAGGAACTCACTTGTTGTCAGGAACTGCTCCATCGAAGGTCTGACAGGAACCTCAGATCCGGATTTGAAACGAAGGATAGGTGCATGTCTGTGAGTGCCTTACTTGTCAGTGACAAAGAATTCAAGATCTCGCTTAATGAAAGGATAATGCAAGATATACTTAGTCTTCAGTATCTCATGTGTTGCGTCAATTCGTGGGTAGACTTGCTGACGAGAGTCCAATTATTTCGTAAAAAATATTCTCCACTAGTGTGCCTTGACAGTTTTCGGGCGATTAATGTTTATAAAACTTTGAAATTGTTGTGTCTTTAGCCGCTGGTTAGTCATTATTTATATCAAAATCACTCCTAGAGGTGAGAATTATGGCAAAAAGTGGTGCTTTAAAACTATCGCGATATCGAGAGCGCATGCCAAGTAATACAAATGACAGCACAACGAGCCAGTCGAATTTTTAACGCAAGCTACAAAACACGTTGCCTTTGAATCGCAGTACGCACGTTCATGCATCTGAAAATTGAACACGGTCGACCTTCTTACTTCGTACCTCAAGTATCGTAAGCTACCTTGGAAAGTGCGTAACAGAAATTTGGAACCTTTGTCAATCACCACCACCATTGGTTCATCAAATCCAGCTACTAAATATAGCAGGAACGCCTTGGTCACAATTTCTGAATCTTGCCTTATCAACGAGATGACGTCGAGCTATTTACAGATTTACGGACTAATGGCATGATGATTGAGTCAACAGAAATAAGCATGAAAGGACCGTTGAGAAGCTTCAAACGTCCATTCGGATTGCGAGCAAAATTTTTTTACTTCAAGCTCGAAAACTTAGAATTAGAACTATTTCTGGACCCCTGTTACTCCAGCAAATACATACAGTCCGGCCTTAATCGATTTCACTTATCACATTTCGCGGTAATCGGGAAATCATTCGAGTAAATATATAACACACACATATTTATATATATATATATATATATATATATATATATATATATATATATATATATATATGCAATTGTTTATTAGGTGTTGTTCACCTAGTAACAAATTAGTTCAAATATGATCTGCGGTGTAAACTAAACTCGAAAATATGTACTGAAGAAAGTTTGCAATGAATAAAGCTAGTTAAGTTCTGTCTATGCTCAGACATTTTCCAAAAGAATTTGCAATATCGCATTAAAAATTATCAATGATTCTTAATGACATAATGATGCAACATTTGTTATATGCTATTGGTAATATCCAAGCAGAGATAGTGGACATTAAATATAAAATATAAATGCTGTAACGATAAGTGAGGCTCTGAACAAAGCATTTAAGAAGACAATAAGAAATGTTAAGGAATTTTACGCTACAAATAAATATTGGAGAACTTACAACAGTTTACGATAAGTGATATGCCAAATCTTAACAATTCGTTCAATTTACACAAGATAAATTCTAAAACCTTTATCAACATACAATGCACTTAAACTCGTTTAAAATAGTAATTACAGTACTGATATTTAGTTCTAAAAAGTAAGATTTTAGAACATTTTATGAAAAGCTGTCAGTCACGAGGATTTAAACCCACAAGGACATAGAGAATAGAAATTTAGCATAGCGAAACTATATAGGCTGAATTTAGTAAATGGTCCCTTTATCAGATAAAGACACTAAGACGAACTTTGGACTCTGAAAACTAAGACAACCATACAAATTGCTATATAATAAAGAGGCACGTGTCTATAATCATGTTAAAAATTTTGATCGATCCAAGCTTGAAAGAGACACCTGAAAAAACACCTTTCAGTCGATGCTGAGTGAAATAAACTTTATCCTAAAAAAGACAAATGCGTTGCGGCAATGATGGTTGAATCAGAAAAAAATACGATATTCTAGGTAAATTTTGCAATAATAAATCGATAAAATAAAAGTAAAAAATTACTCAAAATTGTCTAGAAATCCAACTTATATGTCCAATAATGTAAATAATCAATATTTCGCGACACTTAATTGATACCTTTTTTATTTGTTCAGTTGCTGCCAAATAAAAGCACCATCCTTATTCTTATGGGCAAGATTCTGTCAAGTAAAAGATAGCCTATAACCCAGTACGTTGTCGGTAAATCAGTTTGATCACCTTATTGGATGGCTTTATTTTCGTGAACAACATCGAGACTCCACCGCTAATTTTCAAAATGGACGATTGTTTAAATGATGCTAGCTCGATAAGCGTATTTGCTCCGCTTTTTGCAGACTTATATATTATCCACCTGGAATTAACTTTGCCAAAGAGCATAAGTGAGACATTCATGTTATACAGTAGCAATGCTGGCAAGATGTTTTTCTTATTTTAAAAGCAGTGAAGCCAAATTCAATACTGGAGCAAGCCGTTCACAAAGTAGGAAGACAAATAGCAAAACCTTCCATTTCCCTAAATCATACTACTTAGGGAGACCAAAGGCAGGAGACAAAACTGTAATTCATGATCCCAGGAAATATATTAATTGCACCAAAAGCCTACCTAAATCTTACAAGATGAACTTAGTTAGTTGCTAAGTCAACGGAGTCGAGAGGCACCGCTCTGAGCTCAAGGCCGAGGAAGAATAACAGCGTTTAAAGTAAAGACCATATAATAAAATTTTCGATGAAAAATGGATATAATCAGCACGTGAATGCATAAAAGTTTTTACTATAATTTAAATTTCAAGATCATCTTCCAGTAGCCGTATTCACGTAAGGAATAAACCACATTTTAATGTTTAGCAAATTTTTTAAAAATAGGGAAACACGTTTGTTGATACATAGAATCTAATAGCATACTTCTTTAAATATCTTAAAGTTTGAAAATATGCTTGCTTAATAGGAAGATTAATGTTCCACAGTACTCGAACGTGCCTAGCAATATCCACAAATATCAAGCTCTCGAAATAAGATACAATCGATAAATATGGAAGTTACCGAATTACAGAAATAAAGTTAGTAAGTACTGTTAATCAGGCGTAACCGCATGCAGAATCACATCTAAACACTTTATTCCAAAACTATAAAACACATGCCAGTAATAAGAATTTGTTAAATGAGTATGAATGATATTAAAACTCTAATTAGTTCTCAGTCACTTAATCTAATGCGGATCCACGATGATTATGTTGAACATATAATTTTTTTTTGTTTATTATTCTTAAAACTAATTAGCCTATTTTATCAAGATAAAATTAATCTTGGTTATTTAATGTCGTTCCGTTAATCAAAATAAATTTTTTTAAGTAAAACAGCGGTGGACATAGAAATATAATTTACTATTAGCATTACAGAAGTACGTATTCATTAAACAAACATCGGTTGCGTGGGAGGTAATAACAATTATTCAAACCAAGGTTGCGATCATGGTGTAAACACCAGTGTAATTATAAGCATACATTTGTCACTATAAACTAAGCAACGCAAAATATGAAATGGCAATTCATCCAGTAGACCGGTTTAGTCCTTGTTGGTAACTCTTAACGTACTACATTGCATTACGAAGAAGAAGCAGTCTAGATTGCTTAATAGCAAAGGAGACAAACCCAAGTAGGGATTGGTTACAACAAATGCAAAGTTATGATAGTTTGAGCAAAATATATATATATATATATATATATATATGTATATATATTGCGGAAAAGTAATATAATTAGGGTTGCGAACTTGATATAAACACCTGACCCATTATGTATTAACATTTCATCAGTATAAACTAAGAATTGTATAGTGGGAAAGGCGATTCATCCAGTAGACCGGTTTCGTCCGTATTGGGAACTCTTAACATACTACCCAGAATTTGCTGCAGACAGGGCTCGAATCTGGGCACGTCTTCCTTGGAATCTATTGCTCTAACCACTGAGCCACCTTGCCGCACACTACACACAATTTTCAGTTATATACTAACCAATGTTGCTTGGTTAGCCATTACTTTACGTGGAGCCGAATGGAATATCTTTAGACCTAAATTTACAATTAGCCACCACCTATCTCACATTGTAGAAAAGACATCACGCAATTGAATTGAACGTTTATATAACTAATCAAACATTGTTCGCGCGGACGATTTATGTGAAGTTTGCGATCTTGATGTAAACACCAGTCTCATTAAACAAATACATTTGTCAGTATAAACTAATTATTTTATGCATTGCCGGTATAAGCTAGACATATAATAGACATATTTACTATCGTCGATGAACAAATATCATAGCATGCATGTGAGATGCCAAACCGAATACACTAAATTCATGGTTTGATAAGTAATATTGCTTCTACAGTGTGCAATTATGCGGAATTAATAATATCACCTGGTGCGAATATTCGAGTAAAAAAAGAGACAATAGACAAACATGTAGAAAAATCTGTCGAATAACGTGCGTGAATTTTTTGCATAAGCAAATGGAATACTGAGTCGAGTAAGAAACAATTGCAGATAAAACGAACTACCAGATGTGAGACAATGCTATAGAAAAAATATCAACAGACGCCTACACTTATTCACCATCCCACGTCCGAAAAAATGTCAACTTATAAAATTGAAAGATGCAAGTACAATAAATTTTCCTTAATTCTTTTGAAATTCGCTTATTCGTAGTTTATAATGTTCCACCACGTCATGATCTGCTTGACCAATGTTTTAATCAAAATTTTTAAAAAGAAAGTAATTCTCTACCTCAAATTTAATAATTATTATTGACTACTCAAAAATAATAAAACCTAGCACATATATATATATATATATATATATATATATATATATATATATATATATATATATATGTGTGTGTGTGTGTGTGTGTGTGTGTTAGTATATGACTGCAAGTTCGTGGAAATGTGTGCAAGGAATCGAATAGTCGTATGAGTGAAGGACACTAAAGAAAATTTGTATCGGTTGCAGTCGACATCGCAGCAACCTCTGGCAAGTACTAGACAATGTCCTCGGAAGGACGAAACTTGTCTCTATGTTCTCAAACCTAACATACGGCGTTGTGCTGATGATTGATTTTTTGTGCAATTAGCTGATTAATAAGCCTTAAAATTAGCATTAAAAATAACAAACTGCGCAACCCTACTTCTTTTATTGATACTTAAACTTCACTTGTTTTGTTTCGCTAAATTTTCTGCCTTCGTAATAAAACTTAATCATGCAAAGCTCCAAATGAGTAAATGGTTCTCTTCACCCCAACAATATTAATGCTCAATGAAATGCAAAAAAATATGCAACAGAATTTCGGAAATGATGTAATTATGACAAACAAACAGCTCTTCTTATATTTTATCATTTTAACAAAGAATAATTGTCATAAGTCAAAAGCTATATCAATTACACATAAGCAATGGTTGGGTAAGTATTATTACTTCTAGATTATGAAGTCTTACTTAGGTAATAAGAAGTAATGATAATTTGCATGATATTGTACTATGAGGCCATACAATTTGCTGTTACCGTAATATATGACTGGTTAAGATATTGGGATTGGTGCTCATTTCATGCTCACAAACATGATTTATTACTTCTTATCAGCATACACGCAAGTTATCCTTCGTTGGTAGAATAAAATATAATTAGAAAAGAATGAGTAGGAAAAATGATGGCCGTGATAGGGCGGAAATGCTTATGAACTTTCGAATTTTCAATTTATATATTTAATAATATGTTATTAACTCATTTACAAATAATAAATATAAGTTACCGACTATCAGCGGATTGCGCAGCCATTGCATCGTGTTTTCTCTAAGATATTGTGCGAAATAGAATGGTTGTAATGCGTAAGTACGTGTAGTAGATGGTCGTTTAGCTAGGTTTGGTGAATGGTTGGATACTAAGTTATTGGTGTATATCTAAAGCTCGCAAGTTTGATTTGAGAATGAGAAAACACTTTTTGATGTAGAGACGGTCTTACATAATGCTCAACTTAAATATTTTGAAAAGTATACTTATTTTAATGAAACAATGAAGGACCTAGCAAGTTCATCTTTTTTAATTGGAGCATAATTTATTTAGATAAGTATTCATAAGATATGATTTAGGCTCAAAATACCGTTTCTAGAGAAGCCTAATAGACTACACGGTTAAGGATAAAAAACAAAAAAATTAAGCTTAATTACAAATATAGCCAATTTTTTGTAATTGTATAATAATTTGAGAAATAAATTTTGTACTGCATCACATATTTATTTAAAAAAGCTGTTTAATGCAACAAAACTAAAAGCCCAGCTGAACGCACAGTAGCAGTAAAATAGTCCTATAACCGATACAAATTAAAGTTTCAAATATTTGTGTTCGTAACTTTCATACTTAATATAAAAACAAAAGGCACTCTATCAGGAATAAAAATACGATTCTTGAAGATGTTGAATATCCTTTTACAAGTATCCTCGTGGTGAAAACCGTTAGGTTGCCGCGTAATTTCATCAATTATAATCATATTTCATTCAATTTATTTCTAATTCAGCATAGAATTCGTCTCATCAAGAGCTCTTAGCATGTTCAATTCATGTTGTATGGTCAATATTTCACAAAAGTTGATAGAATGTTTATTGGCGTTTCATCTGGTAGCATACCTGCCGATGTTTACATATACTATCTAATAAATCCATAATGCCTCGGCTAATTAATATGTACAGCATATATATCTGAAGAATGCGGGCAATGTCTACTTGAAACAGAATAAATTTCTTTGTTATGGCAAAGTATATTCCGGAATCAAATATTACAACGCTGTCCAAATTTACAAATATAGATTGTTTTCGTTTTCCATCTTTGAAAGCAAAGGAAGTTTGAAATGATTTCATTAAATAGAGTAAGCTGTGAGCTTAAACTGGTTTATCAAAAAACTGACATCCTGGACAATTTGTTTCAAGCAAATGTGAAAAAAAACAACAACAACAAAACGAAGTGAAGCCGTATCCATCCAAAAGAACAATATGTGCTAATTTATCTGTGAAAGGGCACACTTATACGAAATTTGGAAAATCAAACAATGATGAGATGGCTTACAGCGAAACGCCAACTAAATGCAAATATTTAGTTTAACCTACCAGAAATTGATGAGTCCGCTATTTATGATATACTTGAAGTAGCTGTTTAGTGAGCTTCGTAAGTAAGACACGATCGATTATTTCAAATAGCAAATCAAAAAGCAGTTTGGAGTAAGCAGAATACCCTTTTCGAAATGGCTGTTTTAGTAAATCGTGTTCTTCAAATAATTAAACAAGAAGAAGCTGCGTCAGCTGAAATATTATTTATGCACAATTAAATTGAGAAAGAAAAATTGGCACACCACTGGACAACGGTGGAATTAAATAGATTATGTACCAATTAGCAATAGTTGACGTTGTCGAACACTTAAGATTCGTAAAATGAACTTATCAGTTGTAGATTTGAACTCAAGATTTCTTGAAAAATGAATAAGAATAAGCTTCAAAAAGATGTAATCAAATTCGAACCGTCTGAAAATATTATAACCCAAAGATAACTGGTTTTGAAGGCGAAAATTCGAATTAACTTAGGCGAAGCTAAGTTCAACTATGCAAAATGCAGGCGTCACTGTATGTGGCACTGTAGGCTCCCAAAGAAATGTTTATTTGGTCTTTGTAAAATCTACGGAGATTCTCGAAACTCGGTGACAAACTCTAACTAGCTCGGCTAATAAAAATACTCGTAGTGCTGTAAGATGTCATCTTAAGCGTATTCTAAAATTCGATCGCGAATCATTTTGGATCAGAAAGGCCGAACGCATGGAATAGCCGCTCTTTGTTCCAAATTATCCGCACATGGGGTTCGAGAAATTTAAAAGTTAGCGAAATTAAAAGTGATAGTATAAAACATTCAATAACTGATGAAATATATTGACGAGATAGGTGGACTGAATAATTTACAGCTCAATTTTATTCGGGACCTCTTACAGTCCAGATCAGCGAATGTATGCCTGAATTAAAATTTTAGAGCACTAATCTCGAATAACCAACAACGTTAGAGAAACAAAATGCAATCTTAAATCTTAAACATCTCAAAGCTGCAGGCTACGATGATTTGATTCCGAGTTTATTTAAGGATGGTCGTGATATAATTTCTCCAACGATGACTATCTTTTTTCGTGCTATTTAGAATGAGGCGACTGTACCACTTGCTTAGAGCGAATTGAGTATTATTCCTATTTTCAAAAAATGCAATCGTAATTAATATGATAACTTATCTTTTTATAAGCTTAATTTCAGTCGATTATTTCACACCGTCTTAGCGCTTCGAGCGAATCAAATATTGGAGAAGAACAAGTCGGATTCCGCCCAGGACGAGGTGGGTTGGACAATACTTTTACCTTAAAGCAAATTCTCGAACAGCGACATGTAAACCGCCGTCACACAATAGCTGTCCTTCTAGACTTCAATTGAGTATTTGTCTTGATACATCGCAGGGTTTTATTCGATAATCTGTCCTAAAATAGTTACCGACAAATTTGTGAATATTATGCGCAATCTCTGCACAAATACTTCGCAGTAGATCCTATAATAAATTAACACACAACATTACTTCCAGCAGTGCTATGTCAATTTACCCCATTTTCGTTTAATTTCTTAATAGATAATAATATGAACAAAAAAGCAATCAAGATCACCAATCATTGTTCTGACTTTCGATATTAAATTCGCATTCTCTAAATATAAGAAAAATTTACAGCATTTCACTCTGCCTTAAAGGTCTTTCGTACAACGCATCTGTACGTGCAACTTTAGTATAAACCAGTGAGGCTTGCCAATTTAGAGTTGATAATTTTAAACGTTTTCTTGCTTTCCAACACTGTTGTTTAAGAAGCACAGCACACACAGGTTACGGAAGACGAACATCCAACGCTGACATCCCTAGACGTATATTTGGATCAATCAACTATTTCTCCGTAAAAAAAACAAAAATGGCTTCGTCAACAGCGTTGTCTCGGTGACGTTTTGCTAATGCCTTCAGTTCGATTTCCCAGTAGAGCATTATTCACTCATCTAGTGCCAGATTGACGAAAGAAATAAGGTGGACAGATTTTGACACCACAGAAACAACTAATATGGTAGTATGGGCTCACTTGTTTGTAAGGATGAGTTTCGTGTGCGCATCAAAGTTCTTGGTTGGTAGCCCTGCGCATTATGGCATTGATACGAGCTCATTGGCAATCTTGTTGAAGATTCCTTTTAGAATCATCTTCATAGCTTCTTCCTCTAAGTAGGGCAGAGTTAGCCATGAGGTTTTATTGTGCTTATGCCGTGATCCAGTGAAAACCGACACGAAAATGTATTGCCGTTGTTACCTTGCCTGAAATCTGACTTAGCGATAGTGGTGATGAATATATGTATATTTTGCCTTACCTTTGTGTGTTATCTTAGTAAATATACGATAAGTTACGAGGTTTTCGCACTCACAAATCTCAATTGTAATGTGCATGCCTAAATTATTATTTTTGTCGTTATTTTTAAAAAAATTCATTTTTTTCTCATTGGCTATTAATGGCTTTTGTATTGCTGTGAATGATGATGATGATGATGATGATGATGATGAGGATGATGGTGATGATGATGATGATGATGATGATGATGATGATGATGATGATGATGACGGAAAGCGGTAAAGCAATTTTACTTTAAAATTACCTGATCTGCGTTTTGACTAACGCAGATCAGGTAAGTTCAATTTATCCTGGTTCGCAAAAAGAAATCTTCATTCAAGAAAGAAATTTTACTGTTTGACCTTCCTCACAAATATACGATGTGTGCAATTTTTGTAACAATGAGTTTATAAACCAGTGACAAATGTATAAATAAGACATAATGGCAGAATTTCCCAGTAGTTGAAAAATGATTAAAGTTCTACTCAACCCATAAAATAAAAAAAAAGGTTTAGTAAGCAAAATTATGTAATGACTTACATTGTTAATAAAATTAATCGAAATTATATGAATCAAAACAAAAGCAAAGTTGCTAAAGATAGACATATCAATTTCAAATGAAAATACATGGCTACCAGAGAGGCAAAATGGTAATGTAATCCTTCTGAGAAAATATATCTCATAACTTTATTAGGAATTAAGACAATTGAAAGTAGTTCTATCTACTATTCTCAGCTTAATGGAAAAGCACAATTTTTATTAATAAAATGCTTCTGAAAGTTCATTAACTTATTTTTTTTATTTGTTTAAGTAAAAATAAAGAAACTCTTCCCATTAATAACTAACACGCTTATTAATAAACAAATAGTCAAACGTGCAACTGAACAAAAAACAAAGATACCTAATGTACTGGATGAATTGCCTTTTCTACACTATAAAATTCTTTTTTTATACTGACATATGTAAGTAATTAATGAGTCAGGTGCCTATATCAAGACCGTTACCTTGAATATACAAATTGTTATCACCGCCCACTCAACCAACGTTCGTTTAAAGATACCTAATGTTCAAATGGAAAACATGTCTATTAGCTCCAAGATGACGTATGAATGTTCGAGCATTGCTGTTATAACACGTTGATTTAACCGGTTTGGCTGGCATTGAAAGTTGATGCACACCTGGTATAGTGCGAAAACCCATTTGTATGTGCATGACTTCCTCCGTTTAATGATGCTTAATGTCAATTTTTTTCTACATATTTGTAGGTTTCAACACCTGCGCTGCAACCATGTTGATCCAAATTATATACTCGCAGATTCCACAAATAACCGAACACTATAAACTCCGCGCCTTCATAACGGCTTTACAGTAGATATTGCAGATCTTTTAACGAATCGATCATTTCCAGCCTTAACAAAAAGTTCCAAAATGATCTATTTATATTTTTTGTAAAACATTCCTAGTCAGGGCCATTAACGGTAATTATTTAATGTTAATAAAAAGGGAATTTTACGACCATAAAAAACCATTCAGCAACAAACACATACAAATATATATATATATTTATAATGTCCATGCCTTTTAATATTACACCGTATATTTCTAATTAGGAAGAAAGACACATTAATAACAAAGTGGATAAAGGCCACTTATTTCTTGAATACTAATCATCGCTACACAATCATATATATATATATATATATATATATATATATATATATATATATATATATATATATATATATATATATATATATATTAGGTTTTCAATTGATTATGCTAGTGGTAACAAATCTGACTCGCTTTTACTTCTGGTTCTTGTTTTGGCTGGTTGATATGTGTGTAAGAGTTTGTGTTTGTGTGTGTGCGTGTTTGCATGTAAAGGTCATTCTCACAGTATTGCAAAGTGATGTCTGAGGTCTGGTCATTATTGTTTTGATTGCTTCAGAATTAACCATTTGTGCGCATTGTTCACTGTTACATGTACGAGTGCTATTTTTCCCAGTGTAGTTGATCGTTTCACCTTGTTGCGCAAATTTATATTTTGCACATGGTAACAGCGCCAGTGTGGATTGCAGTGTTGAACGCTCATATTGTTTGGAAACTTCTGTCACCGTATGCGCCTCTGTTATTTCCACTTCAGTTTGTTGCTAATCCGATTGTTTGTTTGTTGATTCTAGTCGAGGGCCTGTTTGGTCTTGACTGGATACTAGTAGATTGTTGTTGAATTTTGTTATTCTTGGCCAGTCGATTAGAATATCATGTTGATGAAACTTTTGAATATTAAGGTCAGGTGCATGTTGTTTTATATAAATAATAATTTTTCTGATTCTGCTTTATGTAGAATTGTGAAATTGGTCGAATTGACAGGGTGCCCCGTTGTCAATATATGATCGGAAATAGCTGATATTCCTGACGGTGCCAAGCCTTTGTCAATCAATTTATGTGGCAAATGTTGCTGGATTCTGCTTATCAATTGCTTCTTCGTGCGTCCGATATATGTGCTACTGCACATACATGAGAATCATTCATAGTCTACAAATTAGTATTTATTAATGAAGCCCTTTATGTAAAACAACAATCACCTGACTTTAATATTCAATCGTTTCATCAATATGATATTCTAATCGACTGGCCAAGAATAACAAAATTCAACAACAATCTACTAGTATCCAGTCAAGAACAAACAGGCCCTCGACTAGAATCAACAAACAAACAATCGGATTGGCAACAAACTGAAGTGGAAATAACAGAGGCGCATACGGTGACAGAAGTCTCCAAACAATATGAGCGTTTAACACTGCAATCCACACTGGCGCTGTTACCATGTGGAAATTATAAATTTGCGCAACAAGGTGAAACGATCAACTACACTGGGAAAAATAGCACTCGTACATGTAACAGTGAACAATGCGCACAAATGGTTAATTCTCAAGCCATCAAAACAATAATGACCAGATCTCAGACATCACTTTTCAATACTGCGAGAATGACCTTTACATGCAAACACGCACACACACAAACACAAACGCATACACACTCACCAACTAGCCAAAACAAGAAACAGAAGTAAAAACGAGTCAGATTTGTTACCACTAGCATAATCAATTGAAAACCCAAAATGTATATATATGTATATATATATATATATATATATATATATATATATATATATATATATATACTCACTCTTATATATATATATATGATTGTATAGCTTAATTGTTAGTATTCACGAAATAAATGGTCTTTATCCACTTTGTTATTAATGCGTTCTTTTCTTTCCTAATTAGAAAAAAAATACTCCATCCACAAGCTTACATGAAATATTGAAGAAATTCCCTTATTGGTTTCACCGAGAAAAGGCATGGTCAATTACATAAAATTGAGCTCATCTATATAATTGATGATCTGACGCACATACACCGACAATCTAATTTCAATATATAATGTATAAGCGTATTTACGAATATATATATATATATATATATATATATATATATATATATATATATATATATATAAGCAAAAGTGTACATTAACATTTAGATGTGCCAATGCTGCATTAAACCGCCAATTTCATACCAAACGCATTAGCTAAGCAATGTTTTAATAGTGAAACAGAAAATAAGCGTAATACTAAATACCAAGTTAAATTCTCATTTTGATTATAATAGGTTGTGAGGAGAAATAATGAGACGATTGATAAAACGATTGAAGCACTGAAATTTGCAAAACAGTGATATGGCCAAAGAAATTATAGTTAAAATCTAAAATCTAATTTGTTCATTGGCATAAATGACGTCCAAAGTTGCGACTAAATTTAGCACTGAAAGAGAGATAGAGAGTGAGAGAATGAGAGAGATTAAGGGCAAAAGTTAGTTTAGGAAAGCGCTCATATTCAAAAATTGACTAAAAAGAAATGCATTATTAGTCACCCATAGGAAGAACCTTCATCCCATAATGGCTTGCGACAGAGAAAAGAAAAAAAAGAAATTAAATACAAATATTTAATAACAAATTATTTTCAATATAGGTAGATGGAAACAATCTAGAGTAAAATAAATTGAAAATGAGACATGTGTGAGACGGAATCGTACGAAGATTTTCTTGGTCAATTATGTATTAGGTGTTGCCACCTAGTAACCAATAATTCAAATATAGCCAGAAGGATAAACCAAAACCAGCATGAACGAAAGCTATAAACTCATGTGCACGTTCGCTCCGTACTTCCTTGCGACTCATCGGTAGGAGCAGGCATTATGCTCTATACCCAATATATCTTTGGGTGAGTAATGTGGGAAAATTGAACGGTACAATCTACTATGCGATTGTTTATATCAGCAAAGGTGAAGGTAACTTTATATAAAGCCTTCGATAATGCGACTTCACATCAACTCATTATATATAGTATATACCGAGACTGTAATTATAATCATGATGTCTTAATCGAATTATATATATATATATATATATATATATATATATATATATATATATATACATATATACTTGTTCATTGCTTAGGAGATTGTACCATCCAATTGTCTCACATTCCACACTCCTCAAAAATATGGTTATGTATGAGGGCGTTATATACCAGCTCCTACCGATGCGTCGCCAGTGAGCACGAAACGAGTGTGCACATGAGAGATATACGTTCCGCTTATTCTTGTATTCGTCTTGTCCTTCTGGTCATATTTGAGACTTCAGTACATGTTACATAATTCCCCATATATATATATATACTATATATATATATATATATATATATGTATATGTACTCTTATAACCAACAGATACATATATAAATATTAATCTCCATCTGACTCCAGACAGTATCTAAGTGTTATAGATTAAATCGAATGTTGTCCATATTTCCGCGAAAAGTGATACCTGAAATCGATCAAATCCAGACTGTTTGATTTTGCTGGATTTACATGTATTCAGAATAAGTTTTAATTCTACATTTTCGTGAAATTTAGCTAATGTTGATATCTATTGTTTTGGAAAGATATACCAACCCGGTAACCATAGTGTTGGTATCGTGCAACTATTCGGCCGCTGTAGCGTTAGTATCAGGTACCGTCTCGATGTCCTTAGTGTTGATACCATTTATAGAATCGGCATATATTATATATTGCTTTGAAGTCGCATTGTCGAGGACTTTAGATGAAGTTGGTTCCGCTACTGCGGGTAAAAACATTTGTATAAGAGGGCGTACCGTCCAATTGTCCAATATTCATCACCCAAATATATTATGCGTAGAATCCGCTTCTATTGATTAGTCACTGATAAGCACGAAACGTATCTTTACATGAGAGCATATTTTATTTTATGCTGGCTAGCCAACTATCTAACTAACTAACTATCTAACTAACTAACTAACTAACTAACTAACTAACTAACTATCTAGCTAGCTAGTTAGCTAACTAACTAACTAACTAAGTAACTAACTAACTAACTAACTAAATAACTAA